>PVJA010013299.1:0-49836 GCA_004027025.1 Myocastor coypus | reverse complement strand
CAATGGGTATATTTCATTCCAAATTCAGCTGATAATTTGCAGAAGAAAGATACATTGACAATTCATCAAATTCTGACATAGTCTTTCTTCAAATACTGCCACAGGGCAAACAGAGTCATCATGTAAGTTTATCATGTTTTTATTAAAGAAATATTTCTTCTTTAATTCTAGTTTTATGATATTGAAATGACAAAACATACACATTTTAAAAATACAATGGAATGTTGTAGTATGCGTATGTATTATGAAATGACTTTTAAATCAAGCTAATTAACATAAAAAAAAAAAAAAAAAAGAAAAGAGCTCTTGGGCCGGGATGTGGCTCAGGGACAGAGCTCTTGCCCTGCATGCACAAGGCCCTGGGTTTTACCAGCAGCACTGCTCACACACAAAACTGAAACATACTTTATATAGAGTGTATTAAACCACACTGCATGGTTTATCTCTATACTTATTAAGTATCCATGCAGCATTTTAATTAAGTATAAGTATAAATACTATCTGCAGAGTAAAAATCCCATGAGAGATCACACTGGAATAGACAGGGCCCTCTTTGATTAATCAGGTTGCATCTGGAGATCATAATTTAGAGGAAGTAATCAATCACATAGTTCAGTGACAGCAAACAGTAAGACATTCTGAGTCTTTAGAGGGGCTTTTCCTTCCATTTACTTTGAGAGAATTGTCCTGTGGATCTAACACAAATGTCTTGTGGGTGTATGTATGTGGTAACCCACCTCCAATATCCTGTCTCAGATGCATTTATTTATTTATTTATTTATTTATTGTTTTGGAACCGGGGCCAGATGTGTTTTAGGTTATGAGAATTTAGCAAAAATGAACTAGTGGATGTGTTGTCCAATACATCCTATGAAGTATACTTAAGGTAAAACATATGGCTAATCTAGAAACTATAAAACAGAAGTCTACTTTCAGTTAAAACTTAACTATAATTTCATCATACTCAGATTTAAGCCATACAGTTTTTCTCATTCACTTGCCACAACCCTTAAGCAAAGAATGGAATTCACTGACATATGCAATGTTGATTTATACCCATGGACAAGTAGGCACATCAGGCTGATGGGCACATTCCAGTTTCTCCAGAATAGACGTTCTTGCTATGTGGTTATTCATGTGGTGCTTCAAACGAGTCCTTGAAGGAAAGGGCTTCTCATCAGGCTTGCATAGCTTCCACAATCAGGCCATGTTCTCATCCGTCCAAACTCATGTCACGAACCCAGATCACTGCTAAAGCAAGGCAGGGTCCTGGAGCACTCCGTGGGCTTACTCGAAAACTACCTTTCAGATCAGCCTTCAAATTTAGAGTCAACACCTGATGTTTTGGGGTAGATTGCTGCCAAAAATAGCATAAAAAACCACTGATCACTAGAAGATATTTTAAATGCAAGGGACAATTTTTTTGGAAATTAAAATTCAAATTTTGCCTTCATTTCCACTTACCAGTTTGAGCAGCCACCTGATGGCACTGATTTTTCACTGTGATAATCTCTCAACACTAACTTTACAAGTTTAAAGGACGTGTATACTTAAGTAGCAGCCCTAAAACCATGAGGAAAGGCAAACTCTTTATTTACTAATGTCTTCTGTAGTGAAAAGGGTAAGGGAAGACTTTCATTCTTGGCCTGAGGCTGCCCTTGTGTCTACCAACTGGTGCTGCCTTTATTTATTTATTTATTTTACTTTTATTTTTATTTTTAGAATTTTTTATTGTATTTTTTTCTTGTTTCAGAACCTTTGTTTGTTTATTCACTTATTTTTATGGCCAGCTCAGCCCGCGCCCTGAGGGCAGGGCTGGCGCAGCATGTGGTGCCGGGGATCGAACCGTGTTCCCTGAAGCCGCCCAAGCTTTCCCAAGCAGGCGCTTTAGACCACTGAGCCATTCCGCCAGGCCCCATGGTGCTGCCTTTATGACTGGGCAGCTTTCTGGCTAAGGACTTAAGATCAACTTCAGTCTTTTTCTTACCTGTGTACAGTTTCCTGTATAAAAATGGAATTTTACATTCTGGTTAAAGAGGAGTGTACAATTAAGAATATGGGTAAAAGTAAAAAAACAAAAAAAACCCCTGATAATCAAGGGCCCATTAAAGCAAGACCTGTCTAACAAAACTTTCATCATTTGTATTTTCCAAGGTCAGATCTCCTCAGGATTAACTTTGCAACCATATACAGTGTTTTGTAGAACTGTTGTCAGTGTCAGCCATTGGGATGAGTCACAGCCGTTGCTTGACCAGTTTGCTCTCTGTGAAAGCCCGAGAGAATGTTTTCTCCCCAGGTGACTCTCCCTAGGCACACTATACTTCATTTATCCCTTTCCTCTGAGGTCCCACAATCTCCTTGACCAGAAAATTTGAGAAACCACTGAGTTATAGGATGTTACAGCACAGGTTCTCTTATGTCCTGAGTCCTCACTGACCTTGAAGGGCCAGAGTCAAAATGGTGGCTATCCTCATAGCCTTTCCTTTTCTCCAATTCTTGGTTTGTTAACCTACACTCTCAACCCTCCAGCAGAGAAGCTTCATGATACTATTACTGTATAACATAGGTAGTTGAGCTTAATAACACTGTCTTTCTGAATATGAAACATCTTAGACTTAGCTTGACATTGGTATTTTCCTTCAATCATTGATGTTCTCAAAAATCTCTACAGAAGCTGGGGATATAGCTCATAGGCACAGGTGCCTGTCGTACAAGGCAAGGTCCTCAGTTCAATTCCCAGTACCAAAAAAAAAGACTTTGGGGGCTGGGGAGATAGCTCCGAGGCACAAGTGCCTGCTGGGCAAGTGCAAGGTCGTGAGTTCAAACCCTGGTCCCACCACAAAAAAAAAAAAAAAAAAAAAAATCTCTACAGAATGTGATAAAAGCAGTTACACATTTTTACACAGACATTTAGAAATCCAAGGATGTACAAAATTATAGCCTGTGAAGCCTATGGTATTTTGCCTAGTCTCTTATTCTCAATTAATACCCCCCTTTTTTTTTTTATCATTTTGCTAACCAGCCATTTACTTGAGAGAGTATAGCAATAATTGAGCTTACATTAGAAACAGCTCACATCTAAAAGTCCCAAATGACACGCATTCCAAGTGTACTTTTATTGTTGCTTCAAAAATCTTTGATTTCCATGTAGCTGTGTTATGCCTTTCCATTTTTATTTCTTCTTTAGATTTCTTATAGTAGGGAGACTATATGATATTTACAAATGTAGGTCTGATTTATTTCACTAATGAGTATATGTTCAATATACATCCATTTATATATGAAGTCTTCCAGTTTATCATTCTTTATAGCTGAGTAATATTCCATTGTATAAAAATACCACATCTTTTAGAACCATTCTTCAAATGTTGGGCATTTTGGTTGTTTCTAAGATTTGGCTATGACAAGTTGGGCTGCTGTAAATATAAGTGCACAGATATCACTATGGTTGATGTTTTCAGTTCTTCTGGGAACACCTGATATTTTAAATGCAGATTTTCCTTATAATAAGTATACCATCATAATAGTGAAATTCTAAAATCATTTTTAAAAAGTGAAAATATAGTTTTGCCACACAAAAGCAACAGGAATATGTTTCCTAGGAAAGGTACACCTGCAAAGGAGAAAAGTAGCCCTGTGATTCTATGTGGCAACACTTAAAAGTTGGTTAGGTTTGTAATTAGCCCAGATAATATGAACAGGCTGGGTGCAGGTGGATTATGAAGTCTTGCGGAGGACACTGTCCAAGAACTTAAGGTCTTTGTGGCAAGTAGAAGACTCAGACAACAAGAATAAGTCAGTTAGGTCTAGCGGTATTCTGGAAGCCAGGAAGCAAGAATAGGGGAGATGTGGTCATAGGAAAATGCAGATATAATATGGGTATTTATTTCTCTTTGTATATAAACTGCTGCTAATCCAATGAGAGGTTCACATCTTCCTACAAAGTTGATACATAAGAAAAGATTACTGTGGATTTGAGGCTCCTGTCATATTGTGTGAATCATCTGAACCCCGGGTACTATACTAGCTAGATTGCATGCTTTCAGGTTGTTGTGGTGCTGATATGTTGTATTTCCTCATATTGTAATCATTACTATATTTTGTTTTGTTTTGTTTTGTTTATTTTAAGGAAATGTGGTGTTTCATGTTAATGTAGAAATTGTTTTTTTTTTTATTTTTTCCTTTTTTCCACAGCAAAACACACTTCAGTTAGACGGAGTACCTTTGGCTAGACTTGCCTAATTACTTGTTTTATAACTCAAAAATTACAGAGGACCTGCATTATTAGAACCCTAACAGAAAGGGTAATGTGGATCACAGAATTAATCCAGCTGCACAGAAGGATAACTCTCTGTCCACACATTTCTACACTTCTGTCCTGCAAGTTTTAGTTCACCGTCTTGTATAAGTATTTGTGATATTTTTCGCATACTTTCATTCCAGATATTTCTTTTTGTTAGTGAAAAACTAATAAATTAGCAAAATTCTCTTATTTGTCTCCAGTTAAGTAAAGCAGTATGTCACTTGATTCCCTTAATAAGTCTTTGGAGGTTTCAAACGTCCTCAGTGGCTGAACATCACATGTGGGAGGCAGCGGAAGAGGTGGTGGCTGTGGTTGGAATTGGTGTATTTGATTTCTGAAGACCTGGGGAGATGACTTGAACAGTTTTAATGTAAAGATTAGTGTCTTCTCCTTTGTCATGTCAAGAGAAGAGAAATTTAGCTAAATATTAGTTAATTGAATTCGTAGATTTAAATTCAACTATTTACTGTTGTATGTTGGGAGCTGGCAGGAAGCCAGGAAATTGATAGAGTGTGTGCAGGTGGGACTAGGCTTCCCTTTGTGGGGGCAAAAAGCTACGCCCAGTGCTGAGAAAAACATCCTGCCTGGTTCAATTTAGAGCCCAAGGACACCTGCAGAGAGTTCTGGTTGTCCCCCTCCCCTGCTTGGAATGTTTTCAATTTCCCCAAAGCAGTTACGCAAATTCCTGTTCTTGAACACGGAATAAAAGGAAGATCCTCCTGAGGATCGAGGATCACTTCGAGAGGGACAAGTCTCAGTGAGTCCTCTGAACTACCTTCATCAGGTCTTCTCGTCGTTTCTTTCGGCACCGACACCAGAGTAACACAACAATTTACCTTTGATATCTAGATGTCAATATTAGAATTATTTTCTACTTTTCCAGTTTTCAAAATGAATAGAGTCTTGTGTGCTAAGCTTTTAGGTATAGAAATAACTATTCAGTGACTACTTTTGTAACAGATTTTTCCCATGGTGTACTTTTGATTTTTATTTTTATGCCTTTGATTTTTTTTTAATGAGCAGAACATATTTATTGATTGAAAGAAAGCTCCTGTCTGAGAGAGTGACAGGAGGGGGCTCCTGAGTGGGTGTCCCCAATGCCTTTGCTTTTTAAATTTTTAAAAAATTTTGTTTGTTTTGTTGAGACAGGATTTCATTGTGAAGTTCAGTCTGGCCTTGAATGCATGGCCATAATTGGCCTCAAAAATCACAGCAGTCCTCTGCTTTAGTCTACTGAGTGCTGGAATCGCAAGCATATACCACAATGCCTTGCTTCGTCTGATTACATATAAATTTGAAAGAATACTTGGCTAGCATTAATTCTGTATCATTTGTTTTATCTTCTGCACAATTTCTAGCTGCAGATGTGCCAGAGTATTTTAAATCATGTATTCTATCTCTTATGGTGTTTTTTATACAGTTTTCTTCCATTTCATTTGGAGTCTCTAGTTTTTCAACGATGACAATTTTCACTACTCAGAATTTTGATCCTGGATTTTTCTTCTTTTTTTTTTTTTTTTTTTTCGGAACCAGGGATCAAACTCAGATCCTGGATGTTTTGTATGTTAAATTCATTTGAGTCACCAATTCTCTTTTCTAACCTGTGTTTTATCTGATGGTTGACTATTGAATTCTTAACTGATTTTTTATTAAATAGATGCTGGTTTATAAGTGATGTCAATCTTATTACTTGTTTTCTTGAACATAGTAAGCATCTATTTTAATGTCAATGTTTGGTAACTCTGATCTGGATTTCTTGTGCTTTCTCCTTTCTGAAACATTGGTTCTTCATGTCCTAAGAAGCTTTAGTTGTGGTCATCAGAGAGCTATTGTACATCTGCTTCTCATGTTACATCTGTGTACTTTTATGGTTGTTCTTAAAAGATAATTTGTTTGGAGCAGCTGAACTACCATAGGTAGAAAATTCTTCATGGATGGCTTCATCTTTTACAAGTAAAAGCTAGGCTTATTGCAGTTATCAATGTACACATCTTCTACAAACTCAGTTAACTTAAGGGCTTACTTCAATGAACTCTTAGTCAATGTCACATCACTAGGACAAAACACCTGACATGTGAAACTTAAGGGAGAGTAGACTTATTTTGGCTCATGTTTAAGTCCACAGTCAGCTGGTGCCAATGTGGGAAGGCATGGTGGAGGAGAGCTGCTTGCAGCACCATGTCCAGGGAGCACACAGGGAACAGAAAAGGGAGATACACTCTTATAGGTCATAACCAGATTGACCTACCTCTTCTGACAAGACCCTACTTTCTAACAGTAAATGTGGTGAATTGCCAAGTGGTGGTCAACTTGTTATACCCAGTTGAACTGAACTAGCATAGTGCTGGGTGTGGGAGGCTCACCTGAGGACTATTGCCAGAAACGTAAGAGACAGAACTGGAAAGAGTTGGCAGAGGCCTGTTAGGGAAGCTGGAGTAATTATGGCAAGGTGTTAGGGAGCTGCTGCTTGGTTCACTCATATTATTCTGCTGGAGGACTTTGTCATGCTGGCTTCTTTGATGAACCTAGTTTTCCTCATTAGAGGTACTTGGAACTCACTGTTGCTGAAGATAGCTGTGGTACTTTTAGGAGATCTCTGTTTCCTACCTTGAGTATTGCTTCCTCGCTATAGTTAAGATCACTCAGCCTTCTGGCACTGATCCTTCATTTTTCTGGCATAGACTTCCTAGTTTTCATCATTGACTTTGGATCTTCCCAGTGCAGATCCATGAAACATGAGGCATTGTCATAGGCTCTAGGCCTCTAGTTGCACTTGTAGGAGGGGGGACATTGTTTTGGGCTGTAGCTCATCAGCTGGATTCCTACAGGATGTTGATAGGTGATCAAGGCCCTCATCTGCATTCTTCGGGCTTTAGTGTGTGGACAGATTTATTGTATTCTTTGTATGTGATTCTTTGTGTGATTCATGATAAAATAATCTTATAAAATGTGTTTGCATGGTATTGTTCCCCTTGCAAAACCTGAAACCACAATAGCAAGCTTGCTTTGACAAGCCAACAATCTGATCATCTTTCAGAGTCCCTGCCCATAAGTACATGAGGCTTTGTAGAATACAACTAAAAGATTCATCAGCATCTCTTCATGCAAAATGCATTTAGTCTATCTCTTAAGAGTTGCTGAAGTTTTAACAGTTTTGGCATGCTGAAACTTCAAGTCCAAAGTTTCTCTGAGAAAACCATTACTGTGATCCCTGTAAAATCAGTAAGAGAATTAAATATTACCAACATACAATGGCACAAGGTAAACATTTCTGCTTCTAAGGAAAGAAAAAGGGACATGAAAACAAATGAGGCTGAAACCTGGAAGAAAAACTATTAAATATTAAATCGTGTAAGTCCTGCCCAGCACCTGGGACAAGTTGTCATGTTGCATGTGAATGCCAAATGGCTTGAGTAGCCCTCTCCCTATAGAATTTCTGTTGAATGAAGTACCTATAGTTTCTCGCTTGTGCTGGCTTTTCTCACTCCTTGTTGCTTTTCTCATATGTCCTACATTCTTGGCTCCTCTGGCTTCCTGGTGCCTCTTCTGTACTTTCATCTTTACTCTCATAGCTTCACACATTGCACTCTCCAGAGCATCCTGTATGACCACCTAGGCTTTTGAAATCTTGGTGAAAGCCTTTCTGAGCCCTCAGCTTTTGCATTCTTCATGCCTGAAAACCAATGGCCGTGTGGATAACACCAGTGTCTGCTGCCAGCTCAAGAAATAGGTAGCCCTTTTGCATCATACCTACAGAGGGCTCTGAGTGCTTGGATGGTTGAACATGGTGAACCAAGTCCTAGAAAATCTTTTCCCTAGGTGACTTTCTCCTCCCTTCTTTGGTAGAGCATCCTGATTTCTTCTTCTCAACTCAAAGTCTCAATTTGAAAGTTCTTAGCCTGGGAAGGTTATGCTTTTGCTGATACTCAAGGCAACCTTCCTATTGTCACAATACAAAGTACTTGCGGGACCGGGTTCAAACTCACAACCTTGCACTTGCCAGACAGGCATTTGTGCCATGGAGCTATCTCCCCAGCCCCTATTTTTATTTTTAAAGAGAATAAAAATAATTTTAAAAACATTAGAAACAATACAGAATTTTACTTAGCAACATGATATGAATTCAGAAATGGTTAAGTACATAAGTCATCTATGCCTTTGGAAAAATTGTCAAACAACAAACTATAGAAGCCAATAATAGTCCACCCTATTAGTGAATTCAAGAAATTTTTAATCATTTGTCATATTAATTTGTTTTAATTCTTTTTTTCCCGTCATTCATCCAGATGGCTGACACTGAAAAAGGATCTCCAAACCACTATATATGGTTTCAGGGTAAATACTGAGGGGGTTTGACTGATCTTGTCAGATACAAAAGTTACATTATTTTGTTATATAGGTCTTGCTTTAACTTGGTCTTAGCCATCCAGCAGAAAAGTTTAACCATGAGGTGTAAAAAGTAAAGCCATGTTAATGTGCTGAGCTGTAAAAGGCTCAAGTCAACAGCTTCCGACATTGCCAGTTCTGCTGATAACCTATTACTATTATGGACTATTGGACTATTTTGGGATATTTTGGTTTCTTCATAATGCGAATATTTCTGACAGGTAAGCCTTCCTTTCTACCATCTTTTTGGGTAGTTTATTTCTGACAAAACCGAAAATACTTTAATACACTTTTTGCTTTTGCTTTTCACTGTAAACCTGGCTAAAAGCCCCCAATAATATGCATACAATAGCACCAGCGTTCGCTGTTGAAATCTCCTCCACCAGACTGACAAATCTTTTATCTCAGTCTCCCACAAAGTCTCAGAACATGAGCAAAATGTAGATAAATTTTCTACCAAAGCAAAAACACATTTTCTCTAGTACAGCTGCTATTGGAGTCTTTCTTCCCAATTAAAACTTCTTGACCCTGAACTTTACCATCAACTTCTACATCAACATTCTGGTCTTCTGAGCTTTGACTAGAATATTTCATCATGTTCAGCTTATAGCATTGGAGGGCTATTTCTATAGCCAGTATCTTCAACCCTTTCCAAACTCCTACAAACCACTTTGAAAGGCTTCTGGACTATGTGGCCTGGCAGTGTCACAGCAATTTGGATAATTCCTTACGTTGGATATTTCATCCCAGCAAGAGAAGAGTAATTGAGACAGAGACTTTTACTACAACATTTATATTCTACTTATCAGGGTCCATTTATTTCTAAAGAATCTTATACCTATTTCAAGGTACATATACAAAGTTATGTTTGCCTCATTTCCATAATTTTATCATAGTAATGTGGACTATTCATTGGGAAGAAATCTACTGATTACAGCACAGTTTAAAATAGACTTTAAGCCGGACTTGGTGGCTCACACCTGTAATCCCAGCACTCGGGAGGTTGAGGCAGGAGGATTGGTGCGAGTTCGAGACCAGCCTGGGCTACAAAAGTGAGCTTAAGGCCAGCCTCAACTGCATAGCGGACGCTGTCTCAAAAAGACAAAAGAAAAAAAAAAAGACTTTAAAATGTATTATCATTGACTGTTTATAATGTCATTTGTAGGGACCATCACTTTATTATTATTTTTCCCTCTACAGAAAGGCAGAAACGCTCTACATGTCCTCCTGTAGTGACAAGGTTCGTATTCCAGTATTGCAAAGAAACACCAGGGACCCTGCAATGACTACAAGTGACCTGAAGACATGTAATGAAAGAACTGTGTTGAGTTTTTATAACCTCTCCTACCAAGTAAAAATGAAGACTGGCTTTCTCATTGGTCAAAAAACAGTTCAGAAAGAAATATTATCCAATATCAGGTATGTGCACAATGTTTTTTTTTTCCAGTACCAGGGACTGAACTTGGGACCTTGCAGGTGCCAGGCAGTTGCTGCATGAACCTTTGAAAATCCACTTTATTGACTTACAGTAAGTACTTCAAAGCTTTTTGCTACTGGAAACATTGTATGCATGTCTTTGTATAAATGTTTAGACAATATTTTCATTACTATTGACTAAACTAGCTTTGATTTTCAAGCATGGGATGAAATGATTGTTTTGCTTTGAACAAGGTATGTTTAACTTTAAAAGGAACTGACACTTTTTTAAATGGTACTTCTGTGTCCATTGATCTTGGTTTGAAAAACTGAATGATTAGTGTATTATTTAGTTTTTTCTGGGTAAGGCTTACATTTTCATGAAAAGAAATATTGATGTGTAGTTAGTAAATTATCTTAACCATTATCATGATCTTTATGATTATGAGAATGTAATTATAACCTTTGTACTTTAGTTTTTTGGTCTGTGTAAAACACTTGCTGGTGAGTGAGATAGTTATGAGTGTGTACCTTGTATGTGCTTTATGTTCTAATAACAGTAATGTTACAATGATAGTATATTATGACATACTTTATTTTTATTTTTATTATTTTATTTTATTTTAAAATTTAATTTATTTATTTATTTTTTTTCTTGTTTCAGAACCTTTGTTTGTTTATTCACTCATTTTTATGGCTGACTCAGCCCACCCCAAGGGCAGGGCTGGCACAGCATGTGGTGCCAGGTATTGAACCGCGGTCCCTGAAGCTGCCCAAGCTTTCCCAAGCAGGCGCTTTAGACCACTGAGCCATCCCGCTGGGCCCCCGACATACTTTATTTTTAAAGTATACCTGTTTTAAGTGAACAGTCTGTTTATAATCATTCATGGACTATAATAATTTGCTCAATTATTTCTGTTATAGAGACAAGCAGGAAATATTTGTAATGTCACAGTAGTTTAGCTTAAGTTACACAATTGGAAGTCAAAGTTGATGAGAATTTAGGATTCAAATAAATGCAGTTATTTCTATTTTAAAAACACCTAGTAGTGGTTGGGGAGATAGCTCCACGGCACAAGTGCCTGCCTGGCAAGTGCAAGATCATGAGTTCAAACCCTGGTCCCACACACACACACACACACAAAACACGAAACCCTGGTCCCACACACACACACACACACACAAAACACGTAGTAGTTATGATTTTCATTTTTTTTTTAAATCTAACTGTGAGCTCATCATTTAGAGCCTGGTGTTGACATGAGAGCTAGTATGGGAGGGAAATGAACATTTCTATAGAACCTGCCTCCCACCCATTATCTGTTAGTTCAGAAATGCTAGCCATCAGAGATGTTGATGTTTTTCTAAGTTCTAGAAAATTGAACCTATTCTTCTTCCTGTTGTTGAGAAGTGTACTAGAGGTTGCTCAAAGATATGAATCCTAAAAAGTTGAAAAACATTCTGAAATGTGGTAATCAAAATTGTTTATCTCTTCATATTTTAAGCTAAAATGGTGGAAGGTAAAATAAGTGAATATGTGCAGTAAAACAGGCATAAAATGCAAACTGTGAGAATATTTACTTTGCTTATCTTTTTAGCCTAGTAAATTGGTGATTTGATGCACTAAGTGTCTCATCTCCTCAAGTGTCACACCATTTCTATGGCTCAGTGTCATACATTTTTATAAATGTATAGGTTTATCTCCTTATACTTGTATAAGCAGTCAAATCTATAATTCTTTTAAAAATATTTATTTTGTGCAGGGCTTTGCGACACAGCTTGAACTCATAGTGATCCTCCTGTTTCAGCCTCCTGTGTGCTAGGATTATAGGCGAGTGCCACCATATATGCAGTTTCAGTGACCAGCATGGAGTGTCGGGTTGGCATGGTGTACAGTACTGGGGATTGAACCTGGGTCCTTGTGCTTGCTAGGCACATGCTTAGACTGCCAAGCTATCTCCCTGACTCCCTACAACCTTTAATTTTTATAATTAAAATGTCAGTGAGAGTTAAAATTCACTTACTGCCATCTCTGATTAGAGATCCATGAAGAAGTCTATCCCTTTATGAATCCAGTATGCCTGTTTCCAGAAAATAGAGTCTCTGGGCTATAGGAAAGGTTGCTGTCATTATCTTACTTTCAATTTATTTGATAATAGCATCATCATTCAGAAAGGGAAACTATATTTAAAGAAAACTGATAATAATCTTGATTTTCCTTTGTATTCTTTTTTTCTTTCCTTTTGCAAAGTTGATAAAAAAGAATCTGATTGTGTCCGTTGCTTAGGTTGGTAGCATATCCAGAACTAGAGTATTTTCTTTCTAGGGCTGAAAATCTATTGAAAAAAAATCATTCCAGAAGATGAGTGGGATACCATGTAATTATGAGGGAACTCTTCTATACTCTTTAGAAGAATTTGATTTAACAATTTAATTTTACTTTATTTTTATACTGGGATTGAACTCTGGACCTTGAGCTTGCCAGGCAGGCACTTATATTGCTGAGCTATCTCACTGGCCCTAACAATTTATTATGAAATAACTTAAACTTTAAACCTTGCATGAACATAAGCCTATCACCCAAATTTCCCAACTCACCAAATTTCAGTCTTTGCTCCCATCACTCTCTCGTTTTGTAGCCAGTATCATTTGTGGTTTTGGGGAATCACTTGAGAGCATGTAGTCCACATGGTATTCTTTTATTTTATTTTTTCTGTTCAGTTTGGAAGCAGATACTTTATTAACTGACTAAATCATAAGAACATCATGGTAGATACCTTAGCTCATCCTTCTAATAAGTCTGTTGATCTGGTCTTCCCTATTTCTAGCATCTCCACCTTCCACAAAATGGGTGGTCTTTTTCTTCATTCCACCTCTTGGAGATGATAACTTGAACGGCCACAGGAAGTTATTTGCCTCTTTGAAGCATTTCCCTACAGCATAGATCTCATGGATCACATCCTCCATGCAGATGATGCCATATTTACCAAGTGATCGAGCAATCAATGAATTATGTGTCAAGGCAATTCGCTTCTTATTGGTTTTTCCATAGCCACGCTTGCATATTAGTTCATTTACTGACTTCAGGTTCGGGTACCCCCATGCAATGTATGGCTCCACAATTCTCAGTATGTTAATTGAAGCCTTGTTAAGCTTAAAGAAGGTGCCATTGAAGATTTGGCAAAGGCAAAGAAGCTGCAGTACCTGGTGGACCTTTGGGCTCACACCATTGATAGCCCTGATCCAGATGACAAATGCCAGTTTGAGTTCTTCAGGAATATGGAAGTTGCCAGCTTTTCTCACCATCCTAGCCATTCAGATCTCAGTTCTGTACATCTGTCTGTACTCCTTGTGATAGTGCCTGGCTTTTTCATAGATGAGCTTCCTCCTTGCCTTGTGAAGTGTCTTCTGGGCAAACTTCTTTCTCAGGTGCTTTATCTTCAATTCTGTGAAATGCTTTTGCTTTTTCTTAAGGGTTTCTGGAACAGCAAGAAGCTTCTTTTTCTTCTCTTCTGCACCCTCCATGGTTCCAGCTGGAAAAGAGCCACATGGTCTTCCTTTATCCCTAAATTCTTTGGTATATGCTTTCTAGAAGGAAGGATCTTCTTTTATAATTGGCAGTTAACTCAGAATGAAGGAAGTAGTGGTTATGGGACTATCTACGATCAGGCTCCTAACATAGATGACTGATTTCCAGATAGGGCCTTTTCAGTTGCACCCAATCGGGTACTTTTCACGTCATGTCCTACCCCTGCTTATATTAAAATGGATTGTGGCTCACGCCTGTAATCCCAGCACTTGGGAGGCTGAGGCAGGAGGATTGGCGCGAGTTCGAGACCAGCCTGGGCTACAAAAGTGAGCGCAGGACCAGCCTCAACTGCATAGCGAGACCCTGTCTCAAAAAGACAAAAAAAAAAAAAAAAAAAAAAAAAAAAAAAAAAAAAAAAAAAAAAAAAAAAAAAAAAAAAAAAAAAAAAAAAAAAAAAAAAAATAAATAAATAAATAAATAAATAAATAAAATAAAATAAAATAAAATGGATTGTAGGGTCACATTTCTGGGTGTCAAACTTTACCGTACCATAATTTTTCTCTTTGTACTAATGATAGGAGGTATTCTCACATCATTTCCAAATTTATTCCTCAGTATACTTCAACTCGCCAGCATCTACCTCCTTGATATCTCCTATCTGAATCAGCAAGCACTGTGATAGTTGCCAATGAGTTATTATTACACACTTTGTATGCCATTGAAAGGCAAAAGCATTCTTTACCATCTTCTTTCATTTGTGTTTCTTTTATTACTTACACATCCTCACCATCATCATTGTTTATTTCCTTTTTTCTTTTGATTTATACCCTCAGTATTTAGTGTTTCCTTGATGCAGAAAGCAGTTCCAGAATCTCTTGCACTAATCTTGTTATTAATTTTTCTGCAGGCTGGTATTTCCAAGATAAGATCTAGGCGTCTGGAATCCTCATTGCTATTTGAGTATCATTGCTTCTGGTTCTTCTCCATGGACAGACCTAAGAATATTTTTGTACATGCATGTCCATATGCACGTGTGTACACATACAAACTATCACTTTGTTAAGCAAGAACCTCCTTGGCACAAGCATCCATGTGTGTGTGTCTGTTTTCCTTTCCCCAGGAGGGAAAAGAAAAGTGGTAGATGGCAGGCAGCTATTCCTGTACTTCTTTTGTTTTGTTTTTGTTTTTAGCTTCGTGTTGCTAAACCATTGTACTCTTGATTGTTTTCTACAGTTCTCTGTATAGATGGAACCCATATATCTGTCTCATTATTCTTAATATACTTACTGATTTTCTCATTCAGTTTTTTATTTTTGTATTTAGTAAAGAATCTCCAGGGTCTCAGTAAACAGATCCAAGTCACAGTGATTCTCCTATTTTTTTCCTCCCAAGTTCTGGGATTACAGGCATCACTGCCACATCCAGTCTTGTTCTCTGTCTCTGCTTGCCTTGGGGGTGGGGCCAGCATGACACACCCAGGATTGAACCCTGGTTCCGGTGCCTGCCTAATCAGGGCTTTCGTCCACTCTCTGCTGGCCCTCCTCATTCAGTCTTCTTACTCTGTAATGTAGGCATCTACTGAGCTTTGGCTACCTTCTCTCTCCTTCTAATCCCTCACTTTGCAGCTTGTGGTCTTGGGAGCTGTCAGTTGCTGCCTTTCTACTCAGAACATCTATTATTTTCCTACTAAGAAAGGGAGGGCAATGGAATGTCTGAGAAATATTTAAACATGAAATAACAAGTACTAATATGTTTTCTTCCAAGAAGAATCTCTCTCTTTTTCTCTCTCTCTTTTGCAGGACTAGGGTTCGAACTCATGACCTTGCACTTGCCAGGCAGGCACTTGTGCCACAGAGCTATCTCCCCAGCCCCTAGGCAGAATATATCTCTTTTGAAGTAAACTATCCCCTATTCTTTGATTTTTGTTTTTTATTTGGTACATTTTCATCACTATTTTCTTCATAGCACATCTCATTTATTTAAAAATGTAGACTCATTTACTTAGCAAATTTTGAATACCTGTGAGGTTCTTGGCATTGTATAAAATAATTTTCACCCAGATATGTGTTCTGTTCTCAGAAACTTTATAGTCTAATGAGAGATTCAGAATACTAGAGAACTAGAAAACTTTTACTGTATTATTTTGTGACAGACACATTAGAAGCTACTAGCTCTGAATTGGAGGTCTGGTGAATGGGAATCAAGAAATGTGTGAAGTGTGTGTGTGTGTGTGTGTGTGTGTGTGTGTGTGTGTGTGTAAAGAGACATGCATGCTGTGCTCCAAAAATGGAATTGTCTGTAAACAAAACAAAGCCAAAAGATAGACCACGGGCCACTAAAATATAGATCTGGCAGGAAACCTTCAAGCAAGTTTCATTTTATGCGTTGCATCATCCTGTTACTACTTCCCTCTTTTCCCCCTCCTCTGTGTATGTTATGGGGGAGCAGTAACAGGATGACACAGTTCTCTTGGCAATGTTTCAAAGATAAAGGAGGGATAACTGCTCCTAAGTGCTGTAAACCAGTGATGTAGACTAAAGGTGGCTTGTGCAGGGCAATGAAGGGGACAAGGTGAGGTGAACAGAAACTCTTTCCCCAGAGAGCCATATGATGAAACTTTTCAGCTCTTTGAGCCATGATTCTGTGTTGCAAGTAGAGTCTGTCTTTGTAAAATGAAAGTCATAAGCACTAGGTAAAGTGTGGAACATGGCTGTGTGCCAAGGACACTGATACAGAGAACAACGACCAGCTCTAATGTGCTGATCCCTGCACTCCAGGAGGGCAGAACTTTGTCTTTTCTTTTGTTTATCTGTTTTTCTTCTCAGCTCTAATTTGTGGACCAAAAAAAAAAAACATTTTGTATACATATAGTAGACACTTAACAATTTTTCTGACTGAATAGAGGTTAAGTTAGACATTGCTCTGATGAGAATTTTGCATTTGTGATGATGCTTATTTTGTTTTCTGTAATGCTGGGGCTTAGTGCCAAAGGAAGCCAAACTAAGCAACCTGTTCAATTCTTTGTCTTAAGACATCACATTCAGTTTCTGGTTGAATCATTCAGAATTGCTTGATTGCTTGATGTTATTTGAGTATTTTTAAAACCTGAAAAGATTTTATGGCAGTGAAGCCTTAGTGAATAGTCAGCTTATTTCTTATTATTTTAGAAGCGGTTTCTACATAGTTATTGAATAAAATGTATCAAAACTACTAGACAAATGCACTTTGACAAATTCACCCAATCACTGGTATTATTTATATCATGCTTACTATCAAATTCAGCATCTCATACATGCTAAGGAATGACTCTACTGCTGGCCTATCAACCATCAATGTATCTTTCCCTTAAAGTGTAATTCATATCTATCAAAGTGTAAAACTTTTCTATATTACAATTTGTTCTAGGTTTATGGAACTGCCATTGTCCATCCCAGTTTATGAGCAAAGTGAAAAATACAGTTCAACATATACTCCACCAAACCAGCTGTAGGAACTGGTGATGGTTTCTTGTCCTTTAAGTGCTTCATGATAACTTCTAGATTTTCTGTTTAGGAAGTGTTGATTCCTAGTTTCATGTTTTCTGGGGTGAGAAAACTGCTACTAGCATTCTACTAATCCATGATTCATGATGTAGGACTTCACTGGATTGAAGGTGAGGTGATTTGTAAATATTGATACACATTACTATAAATCCCCAATTTATGAACACTCAAAGTGCAAATTTTCACAGGTATGAACAGACATAAATTGCAGCAGTAGCTCACATGTCTGACAGACACTGTCACAGTTGTGCTGTACACAGTTACTGTACAGTGACATAGTGTATAAAATAGTACAGTAAAATTGGGGATTTAATATATTTTGGTGTGTGTGCTTGGTTTTTTATGCTTTATATTGTGTGTTTGTGTCAAAGATGTGTATAAGACTTACTTTATTGAACATAAAAATGAATCTGACTTGATAATGTTCTCCCAAGAAGGAACTTGTTTATAAGTCAGGGCCTTACTCTATTCAGAAGTTGTAATGTACTTTAAACTGTGTTAAAAGCTATAAATGTAACACAGACAGTTCAAGATAATTTGTTGCTTATCTCCAGGAATTTTGAACATGGAGTGTTGAACAAGGATTCAAAATTTTAATAATAAATTAACTTATAGGAACTGGAACTATTTTTTTATAGGTCTTAACTGTTGATTTATATACTTTGTAAACTAGTCTTTTATTAGTCAATGATTTTTATTCTCTTTTTATATGTTGGTATTTATTTTTTGTCCAGTATCATAAATCCTCATTGAATATAATCAAAGCAGACCTTAAGTTAATAGAAGTTAGTATAAAATAGAACGATAAGCATGGGTGGTTTTCTGTTTACAGTGGGATCATGAAACCAGGCCTGAATGCCATTATGGGAACTACAGGAGCAGGCAAATCTGTGTAAGTATAACAGAAAATATCAATAAGTCTTTTCTGTGCAGTTTGCTTGCTTTTTGAAATCACTTTTACATGTGCAAGTGTTGGCTAAGAATTTGCTGTGCATGACCAAGCTGGTTCTAGGAGCTGTGGATAGTATGCAGCTGGCCAGATTTTGGCTTATGTGAAAGAATGAAAGTCTTAGATCAGCTATATGAATAGGGGTTTCTAAAGTAAATGGTGCACAATAATGGGACATAGGGTGCTCTACTGCAGAGAGAAAAGAGAGGGGTAATATAAAAAGTGGAGAGTTGAAGCAGAAATTCTAAGTGAGAGCATGAATCTTAGAAAAGGGACCAAACTGGATAGACTGAGGCTACAAACATGGACAGCAAGAGATCATTTGGGAGGTCTGTGCTGAAGGAGGCAATGTTGTCTTGCTTTTATGGTGTGGGCTAAAGAAAAGTGACAATTCAACTATATATTCAACTATATACACATATTACTACATAAATGGTTTTGTATTAAAATTATTTGACCGGTGAGACAGCACAGGTGTCTAAAGTACCTGCTTAGGCAAGTTCAGGCGGGCACAGAGGACCATGGTTTGATCCCCAGCATCACATACTACACCAGCTCCATCCTCAAGGTGGGTTAAGCCAGCAAAATAAATAAGTAAGTAAGTAAGTAAGTAAGTAAGTAAATAAATAAATAAATAGTTTGATTTTAGATAAGCCATCGAATGTCATTACTAGTTCATTTTCTAACTTTAAAAATGAACAGGATTTGAATTCACAGTAATAGAGACATGGCCTATGTTATAGGGAAAAAAACTCCACATGTGTTTCCTTTTTAGATTATTAGATGTCTTATCAGCAAGGAAAGATCCACATGGGTTATCTGGAGATGTTTTGATTAATGGTGCCCCTCATCCTGCTGATTTTAAATGTCATTCAGGTTATGTAGTACAAGTAAGTATCAGTGGGGTCACCCTTTAGAATTCCTCTGTTTCTGTGTGGGCAAGTACCTTGGCATGTAGTTTATTTAGTGTGATTCTAGTGGATTGCATGGCATGCTCTTTACATCAGCATTCCATAATCTATCATTAGACTAAGGGTGACATTAAATGGAAAGGCAGGGAGCAGCTGGAATATGACCCTAATAGGACAGCAGCATCAATTTTAGCTACAATTATTTCTAAAAGGGACAACTGTTGCCCTTTTGTACCCTTCCCTAAAGGACCTTTATCCTTTCCCTTAAAAATATCCTTGGCAAGTCCTTGTACTAAGCAGCCTGGGTATGACTAATTATAGTCATCATAATTACCTGTGCTGTCTGAGTGTGCAGATGAGGGATGGAAATGACTTCACAATGCTATAGCTATCTGTATATAAGTTCCTCGGTGCTTGTAGTTCTTCAGGTTCACAATTAGCTCGACCTTGACCTCAAATATGCTAGTTGTACATTTTCATTACCTATGCAGTTTAAATTATATTTACTTTAATGCTCTTGTTAAAAACTACATATCTTAATTAAATACTATTTTGTCTTAAGGATCATTTCATGATGAACACACTGACAGTGAGAGAAAATTTACAGTTCTCAGCAGCTCTGCGGCTTCCAATGACTATGACAAATCCTGAAAAAGAAGAGAGGATTAACAAAGTCATTGATGACCTGGGTCTGAATAAAGTTGCAGATTCCAAGGTAATGTGTAAATTCAACTGTAAAGGGTCATAGTTGGGTATGTTCAAGTTTTCTTGCTGGGATAAAATCCTGACAAAAATTATTTGAAGAGGAAGATTTACTTTGCATCATTTAAATATTTTGTTGTAGGCTGGTGCCCTGTCTGGAGCAGAGAAGAAAAGGACCAGTATCGCCATGGAACTGATCCCTGACCCTTCCATCTTGTTCCTGGATGAGCCCACTAATGGTTTAGACTCTAGCACAGCACATGCTCTGCTTTTACTCATGAAAAGGTGAATGCAGGGAGAATCTTGTTCTTTCATTTATTTATTATCTGATGCAGGGCACTCAGCATGGAATAGCACAATTTGCCTTTTCCTTAGAGAGAAACAGTTAACACAGAAGTGCTATGAAGAAAAATGAAACAGAAGCACATGGAGGGATGGCTGTGTTGGGCTTGGGGGACTGTTGTAAGTAGAAGGAGGGTAAGCAAAGATGTCAAGCCGGGGATTTGTACACTGTGAGAAAGTGAGAGAGATCAAGCAGAAACTGGTAGGAGAAATCTCTAGTTGGAAGGGGCAGTGGCCCAGGGCCAAACAGACCTGTTCTGTGGGACTGAAGAGGCCAAAGGAACAGAATCCAGTGATTAAATGTAATGGACTTGACTAGGGCACTGACCTAAAAAAATGCCACAGACAAAGTTGCTTAAATCATGAAGGTTAGTGTTATTCCAGCTCTGAAGGCTGAAGCTGTGAGAACAGGGTGTCCTCGGGGATGTTTCTTCTGAGTCCTCTGTCATTAGCTTGTAGATGGCCATCTTCTCCTTCTGTGTTTGTATGACATCTCTTCTTACGTGGACTCTAGACAGATTAGACCTACTCAGTGTCTTAGTTACTTTTTACTCGTTGCTGGGATAAATACCCGACACTCAAAATGAAGGAAGGAAAGGTTTATTTAGCTCACAGTTACTGGAGGTTTCAGGGCATATTCAGCTGGTCCAAGGCTGAGTGGAACAGGGAAGAGAGCGTCCAGTTCATGGCGGCGGAACAGCAACAAAATGGCAACAGAGGCAGCCAACCAAATAGGGCAGCAGAGCAACAACCGTAATGTGTCTCTCTGTCTCTCTTTATATTACATTCAGGCTCTCCACCTTAGCCTCTGCCTTAGGCTACATGCATAATCCCATCAGTACTAAAACCCATAATCCCAGGGATCATGGATCAAGTCTCAAACTCTAGAAGTCCCCGCCCAATGACTACATGAGGCTTTAGGGGGACAATTAGACATAAACCATAACACTCAGTGACCTGATGTTATCTGAATTACCTTGCTGAGAATGCTAAGTCTCGATTTAGTGGGCATCAGAACTTCAACCCATGAATTTTGGGGAGGACACATGTGAAGTAGAATGGAGTTGGATTCTTTCATGTCAGATTACAGAAACCCTACAGACTACTGTGAGAATGATGGTTTTTACTGTCCTAGGGGATTTGGGAAACCTTTTCAGACTCCTAGAGCAGAGGACAGGCAGGTGGAAAGGTGACAGAGTTGGGCAGTGGTGAGTGCGAGCACACTAGGAAGGAGGCTGTTGAGATGTGACATTGCCTTGTAGGGTGGCCGGGATGAAGTGTGGAGGATAGGGTGAGTTTTAGATCTGTTCTGAAGAAGACAGACCTATCAGGGTTAGATCAGGAATGGGGCCTGCAGCGTAATGCCTGACACGATGATTTCTAAGACTTGAGGCCTGAATAAATGGAAGAAGGATGTAAAAGAAATGTCATTTCCTTTAATTAAGAAATAAGCCTATGGTAGAAACTTTTTGTAGGAAAAATTTCTAAATTTAAATTTTGTTTATCTTCCTTAAAATTAATAAAAAATAATTTCTTTGCTGGGTGTGGTGGTACACACCTATAATCCCAGCACTTGGGAGGCTGAGGCAGGAGGATCAGTGCGAGTTCGAGATCAGCCTGGGCTACAAAAGTGAACTCAAGGCCAGCCTGAACTGCATAGCAAGACCGTCTCAAAAAGGAAAGAAAAAAAAAAAAAAAAAAAGAAAGAAAATTCTGTCAAAAAAGCTTCAAGAATAGATAGTACAAAGAAAATCCCTTTAGAAATTCTCATTATCTATTTTTCCAGTTACTACTTTTTCTTTTACTTATTTATTTATTTTTCAAGAATACAAAATAGTGACAGAAAAAATAGCATTAGAAACGATACAAGATTTAGCTTAAAAAAGTAACAGCAGTTCAACAGTGGTTGCTATATTACATGGTGCTATCTTGCAATTAGTTGTTCAGATTACCAGATAAAACATGCAAGACTTGTTTAAAGAAACAAATAAACAAACAAAAAACAAGTTATAAAACTAACTTACTTACTTTCTTTCTTTCTTTCTTTCTTTCTTTCTTTATTTTTGTGGTACCTGGGATTGAACTCAGGACCCTGAGCTTGCCAGGCAAGCGCTTATTCTACTGAACTATCTCCCCAGCCCAGGAAATTTATTTTTTATTATTTTTTTTCAGCCCAGGAAATTTAAAAGAGGAAAAAAATCAAGAGCAAAATGAAAAACAAATTAAGCACTAACAGCTTCTTTCAAAAGACCAGCAGAAAAAAAAAAAAAAACCCCAGCAGAAATCGACAATACAATTATCCAAATTATTGTGCCTATTCTATACCTAAATATGTCTTTCCTCCTTCCTTCATTTATCTTTTCCTTCCAGTGTTTCCTTTCCACTGAACAATTTCTTTCCCTTTTACTCTGTCTGTTCTACCTTGTAGATATTAATAACTCAGGTTCCCACACTAGCGAATAATACAATGTTTACAGAGGTGGATCTCATTTATGGCACTTACCGTTATAGTCTCTAGCTGAATCGATTTATCTACAATAGCCTCAAATTTTTTTTTTTTTTTTTTACTCCATCTGCTGCCGCTTCTTTTCTCTCTGATTCCACTTTATATTGTATTCATGCCAATACTGCTGCAGGTAACTCCAAGCAGGAAGGGTGGGCCACTGCCCCACCTTCCCAGACTGAAAGTTTACTACTGTCAGGGTTTTACCACCATTCAGACTCCAAGCTGCAGTCTGAGGTTAACAGAGCTCTCACTGCAATGTTTTCTGTGTCCTTTTCTCCAGACCCACTCCAGAAGTTTGATTGTTGTTTCCATCATCATCTTTTCAGATTTTCATGCTCTGAAATAGTTCTCCCAGTCTTGTCCTGTCTTTCAAGTTTTTGCAGTTTTAGCACATTTCATGAGTCTCTGCCTGTGTCCACCTTAGAGTTCATTCAGCCCATGAGACACTGTCGTGTTCTTCTGCAACACAGAAGAGGCTGCTCCCATCTGGTGGTGCCAACTTTGACCACCTGATCTTGTTGGTGTTTCTGCTTTCTCTGCTCTGACACTTTTATTGTTCCCCATTGGAATTGGTTAGTGCCTTATGAGTGAGATTATAAACTATTAACTCAATATTTTCTTCATTAGATCCCTCCCACAAGTATTAGCATATGCCAATAGTTGCTGCCTTTGTAGTGAACATGTGATAACTGACGTTCTATGGATAGAGGATATTTCTTTTTTTTTTTTTTTTTTTGTCTTTTTGAGACAGGGTCTCGCTATGTAGTTGAGGCTGGCCTTGAGCTCACTTTTGTAGCCCAGGCTGGTCTCGAACTCGCACCAGTCCTCCTGCCTCAGCCTCCCCAGTGCTGGGATTACAGGCGTGAGCCACCACACCCGGCTATGGATAGAGGATATTTCTTAGCTTCCCTTTCCACCCATTTTGTGCAGAAGGCTCCTGGGTCATTGGTCACTCTTAATGATTGGAATAACCTTGCCTTGGTTAATGTTCACTGTGGCTTTTGCATTCTTTTGACAAGGCTATTTTAGGAAAACTATTCAGTGACATCCTCTGTGTGTCAGAGATTTTGTTTTTTGTCTGTTTCAAGATTCTGCCTTTCCAGTTAATTGAAAGTGGGATGTTTGTTTCTGTTTGGCACTGTTCTGTGTCTTTAGGTATACGACTGTGCTAAGGTTATTACCCCAGCACTTCCCCATGTTGGTACCCAAGGGAGAAAAAGTGATTAAAACAGTTATGATATTCTAGCTACAGAGTACAATTAATAATTTTGATAACATCAAACAAAATTGGTTTTGTACATAGCAGCGGTCTATAATTATATAACAAATCATATATTGGGAGTTTGCCTGCAAAGTGTTTCCTCTTGTTAGAGTGATCTCTAGCTAGGCCAGTTGTCAGGTTCCAGGTGCTTCACTTCATGTGTGGGAAAGGAACAAGCACCTGGATTCCTCTCGCCAAAGATAATTACCCAGAGTTCCAAGCACCTCTGTGCTGGCTGGCAGACCCACCATGTAGGAGATGGGCTGGGTGACTGGATTCCTCTGGTCATGCTAATTCCCCAGAGTTTTGAGTACCTCAATACCAGTTCCCATTTCTCTGTCTGATTCCATACAAATTTTGGTAGTATTTGTACTATTTTACTTTCCCACCAACAGTGTAGAAGGCTTCTTTTTCCCCCTGCAGACTCGTTAGCATTAGTCAATTTATTGGTGGTCATATGTTCTGTAGTAAGATGAAATCTTTAATTTGTATTTCTCTAATAGCCAGAGATGTTAAGCCATTTATACATCTGTGAAATGGCTATTATTATTTTTATTTTATTTTATTATTTTTATTATTATTATTTTGTGTGTGTGTGTGTGTGTGTGTGTGTGTGTGTGTATGGTTCTGGGGACTGAACTCAGGACCCTGTGCTTGCCAGGCAAGTGCTTATTCTACTGAGCTATCTCCCTGGCCCCTAAATGGCTATTAATTTTGCTTACCCATTTTTGATAGTGTTTTATTTTGAGATTCTAATTTTTGATTGCTTTATGTACTGTAGATATGAATCCTTTGTCTGAAAATTGCTGATAAAATTTTTTTCTTAGTCTGTATGTTGTTTTTTCATTTTGGTTGTTTCTTTTGCTGTGCTGAAGATTTATAATTTAATATAAAACCATCTGTTGATTCTCAGAACTTTGTATTTCCTGTGCATATGGAGTTCTGTTCAATATTATTTTTAAATGTATTTAGATACTGAGCACACAGATCTTGTTCTCTCAATAATATTTAGTTATTTGCTAAGTCAAGTACAGTGGTACCTCAGTTCAGGAACTTAATTTATTCATTAGTTTTGATCACAGACCAAACTGGTAGTGAACCAAATCAAATTTCCCCTTAAGGCTCAGTGTTACCAGATGCAGAGTTTGCAAAAGAGGCAATTTGCAATTTTGGCAAATGCCTCTGTTCATCAGACCAAATTGTTTGAGGGAAAAAAAAAAAAAAAAAAAAACATTCATGAACTGAAGCATTACTGTGATTTTCATGCTTAATAGCGCAATTGTTCAGTCATTTTGGTCATTCCCTCTATCCACCATTTGGGGAAAACTTTCTATCTCATTTAAAAGCTACCAGCTACACCACTTGATGTCTTCTGCTTTACATCACTCTTTTGCTTCCTTTCACTCTCATGTTTTCAGGAGCAAGTCTGCTGGCTAGGAGAGAAAAATGGGAAAATGGTTAAAATTTCAAACACCTTATATCTGAAGTGTCTGTTGTGTATATAAATGATGATGCTAAATTTGGAGTTCTGAACTTTCACAAAATATATCCACTGTGTTGTCTGTAGCTGTGTTAACTGTGTTTACTAGAGAATGATAAAAATGTGTGGAATACTGTCACTGTGTTGTTTCTCACTGGATAAATGCTTTTTGTTTTGTACTACGTAGCAAACCAGCATCCCTCTTCATACACAGAGCTCTAATCTATCCTTCTCAAGGACCTCTGGGCATTCTCAGCATCAGAGGTCATTTAAAATACCAAGGCTATTTCTTTTTCTTTGTCTTTTTTTTTTTTTTTTTTTTTTTTAATGTATTTAGCACAAGGTCTTACTACGCAGTTCAGGCTTGAAATGATCCTCCAATTTTCAGCCTCCTCAGTGCTGGGATTGCAGGCATGTGGCACCACATCCAGTCTCAGTGGCTGACTCAGAGTGTCTGGGGGCAGGGCTGGCCTGTAGTGCTGAGGATCAAACCCTGATCCCTAGGCTGGCCTAAGCAGGCACTTAGTCCACTGTGCTATTTTGCAGGACCTCCAAGGCTATTTCTTTAGAGTAGAGGTGGAGTCTAGATTCTACATAGAGGAGATAACTGACATTGATGCCATTGGCCCTCAGATAACAGAGTAGCAGAGCTCTTGCAGAATCCACCCCCCCCTTTTTTTTTAATGGCCGGCTCAGCCTTCCCTGGGGGTTTAGGGGGCTGGTGCAGCATGTAGTGCCAGGGATTAAACCATGGTCCATGCAGTTGCTTAAGCTTTCCTAAGCAGGCACTTTAGACCACTGAACCCTCTTGCTGGCCCCTGGAATTCCATTTTCTGGACTTAATATTTACTAACTAAAAGCAGTTACACGTTTTTACACATTTAGCAATCTAAGTATATATAAAATTGTAGCCGGTCAATCCTATGGCATTTTTCCTAGTCTCTTACTCTCATTTAATGCCCTTTTTTTGTTTTCTTGTAGATCATCCATTTACTGGAAAGAGAGGATAGCAGAAACTGAAATTACATTAGAAGTAGCACATATCTAAAAGACCAGAATGACAGGCATTCCAAGCATAGTTTTATGGTTACACATTGCTATCCTCAGTGTCAAAAACATTCTGGAGGTTCCTAGGACCATTATCTAATTCGTCCTGTGTATATAAGTGCATGGCTTTGCCCCTGCCATGCTTCCTATCTTTTCTGCTTGCAGTCACTGCATTATTTAACCATTAAGTCCTTGATTTCCATTCAGCTATGTTACGCCTCTCCATTTTTATTTCTTCTTTTGCATTCTTATACTAGGGAGACTATATGATATTTACACATGTAGGTCTGGTTTATTTTGCTTATGAGTATGTCTTCAAGATACATCCATTTATTTATGAAGTCTTCTATTTTATCATTCTTTATAGCTGAGTAATATTCCATTGTATAAAAATACCACATCTTTTTCAATCATTCTTGAGATGATGGGCATTTTAATTGTTTCCAAGATTTGGCTATCACAAAATTGTGCTCTATAAACATAGGTGCACAGATATGACTATGGTATGATATTTTCAATTCTTCTGGGAAAATTCCTAGTAGAGGGATAGCTGGATTTAATGGGATTTCCAGTTCTAGTTTTTTAAGGAGCCTCCACACTGCTTTCCATAATGGTTGCACCAATCTGCATTCCCACTATCAGTGGAGAAGTGTTCCTTTTTCCCCACAGCCTCTCCAACATTTGTTGTTGCTTGATTTCTTTATGAAAGCCATTCTTTCTGAGGTGAGATGGTATCTAAAATGTTGTTTTAATTTGCATTTCACAAATGGCTAGTGAAATGGAGCATTTCTTCATGTATTTATAGGTTTGTTGAATTTCTTTCTCTGAGAAGTGTGTGCTCATCTCAGATGTCAATTTTTGTACTGAATCTTTGAATTTTGGGACCCTAATGATTTTTAGTTCTTTATAGATTCTATAGAGATTTATTAGAATATCAATGATTAATAGAAAATACCAATTCCAAGTTAAGTCTAAAATTCTTGATACTTAGAAAGTCAGTGATGCTACGCTCAAGTACCTATGTTATAGAGTAATAGTATAACTAAGCTTTTCTTCTGGAGTGTTAAAAATATAAGTTTACAGACCAAAAATTGGAGTAAAAGAAGGGCTACAAGGATAGCCAGTATTTTGGCCTTAGTCCTTCAAAATCAGTGAGGACTCAGGACAGAAAGAACCTGTGCTGTAACATCCTATAACTCAGTGATTTCCTAAATTTTCTGTTCAAGGAAATTATGGGGCTACAGAGGAAAGGGATTGAAGATGTATAGTGTACTTAAGGAGAGTCACCTAGAGAAAACATTCTCTCAGGCTTTCAAAGAGAACAAACTGGTTAAGAAATGGCTGTGACTCATCCAGACAGCAGTTCTACAAAGCACTGTGTGGTTACAAAGTTAATCCTGAGGGGATTTGACTGACCTTGGGAGATACAAAAGTTACATGTTTCGCTATACAGGTCTTGCTTAAACTTGCCCTCAGCCACTCAGTAGAAAAGTTTAACCACAAGGCATAAAACAGAAAGCTAGATTAGAATGCTGAACCATAAAAGGCTTAAATCAACAGCTTCCAACAATGCCAGTTTTACAAAGAACACACTGCAATTATCAACTTTGAATTATGTATACAACTACTTTCTCTTAGTTCAGTGAGAAAAATGTTTTTGTACTAATAATGATTAGAAAAATTATAATGTCTACACCCTGTGCTCTGTATAACTACTAGGAGGACAACAGTACACATTGTATCAAATACTAGAAATGTACTACTAACGTGTTTTGAAACTGTCACATTGTTATTTCTTATTAAATGTAACACAAATAAAATAAATTTTTAAAAAACTAAATTGCAGCAACAGAATGAGATTCAGGTAGAATGTAGAAGGTGACTGCGAAAGAGTAGGAACCTTTCTGGGAGAGTGGAAATCCTATGTATTTTATTTGGAGCAGTGGGTACATGTGGATAAATATTTAGCAAGACTCATAGAAATGTAAAATGTGAGCTTGTGTATTTTCATTTTAAAAATAGAAAAAAAATTATTGACTTTTCCTTACTGACTAAAGTTCTAGTTTCTGAGTGCAGTGTTCTTTGTGTAATGTCTTTCATTATCTTCCTCATAACCAACACACACACACACACACACACACACACACACACACACACACACACACTCCATCTTTGGTGTATGACACTGAGCTTCTTGTATGTTCCCAAATAGATATTGTTATTTCACTCTTTGTTTACCTTGTTCTTTCACTTGAATATCTTTTTCTTCTAAGTTCAATTTTGTTAAGCCTTTTGATATTCTATTTATAAGAAATCTTTGACTATTTTTATTGTACATTGTATTGAAATGATTGGTCTTCTGGTCTACTTTTTGTTGAAGCCAAAATAGCATGGAAATAGTGTTGACATAGAGTAGGTGCTTATCAAATGTGTGAGTTGAAATGATCATTGTAATAAAATATTTTCATAGCAATTTTATTTTTTTTTATTTATCTTTTTTTTTTTTTTTGTCTTTTTGAGACAGGGTCTCGCTATGCAGTTGAGGCTGGCCTTGAGCTCACTTTTGTAGCCCAGGCTGGTCTGGTCTCGAACTCACACTAATCCTCCTGTCTCAGCCTCCCAAGTGCTGGGATTACAGGAGTGAGCCACCATGCCCAGCTCTTTAATGGCAATTTTAGATAACCATTTTGGCCTTTGCTTCTTTTTCCCTTAAGTAGTAACTTCTGTGAAAGTCACTTGAGCACCATTTCTGCCACAGACATTGACCAAAAATCAAATCCTAATGTTGCCCCTTGGTAACTCTGAGCCCATGGTCAGTTGCATGATCAGTAAGCCTTTTGTTATAACAAAGGAAATTGTAATATTGGACTTGTATTACAACACCATTGTGAGACTTTAAATGGTTTACTTCTAAAGCAATGATACGGTATTAATGTTCATTATATTATCAGATAAAAGAATGAAAACCAATCTTAAAGGGTCAGAAGACTTAAATGATCTATGAGAATTGGACATATGACCATGCTATTGGTATTTATTTCCTAATTAGTTCCCAAATATGTGTATTTATAGATTTACTGAGAAACATTCATAATATGGTCTTCAGTATCTATAGATTTTAGTTCAGTGCCAGAGCAGAATCTGTATCTTCCTACACATTGCACTGTCTCCTTTTTTATTTTTTTATTTTTATTTATCTATTTATTTATTTATTTATTTATTTATTTATTTATTTATTTATTGGGTACCGGGGATTGAAGTCAAGACCTTGCACTTGCACTTGCCAGGTAGGTGTTTATGCTGCTGAGCTATCCCCTTGGCTCTGTACTGTCTTCTTGCAAGAAGGTCACCTAGGTCCTTTTAAGGAAAAATTTGAGTTTAGGTTTCCCAGGTATCAAGTGAATAATATGAGATGAGATGAGGAATTAGTGAGAGAAAATCAAGGTAACTTGATAACAGACATCCTAGTGTCAGGAAAAAAGTATTTTATCAAGAAGTGTAAGGCTCAGTTACTTAATGATTTGTTATTTTCTCTTGTAGGATATCTAGGCAAGGACGAATAATCATATTCTCTATTCATCAGCCTCGGTATTCCATTTTCAAGTTGTTTGATAGCCTCACCTTATTGGCTTCAGGGAAATTAGTGTTCCATGGCCCTGCACAAGAGGCTGTGCAGTACTTTGCATCAGCAGGTATGGTCGACTTATTCACACAGTAGAATCTTTATGCACAGGGAGAGAATAAAGTGGGTCAAAGTGCTGTTTTTTCTTTTTGTAGATATACCTTGAGTTCTATGACTTTTTATTGCTTGTCTCTGGATGTCCCCTAAAAGCCTCCTGTACTCATAGGTGGGGCATCTCAGGACTGGTCAGAGGTAGCATGTATAACACTGGGATTGAGGGTGTGTGGTAATAAATTAGTCCATTGATGGAGATTAGTACACTTCTGGGTGGCTGAGTGGATTTACTGAAGATGGAAGACCCAGGGTGTGGGTGATAGCATGTTGGATAGGATAAAACAGAAAGGCAAGTTTCCTGTTTGCTGCTTTGCTGCCTCTTGCATGTATTTCCATGGACTGCTTCTTCTCTGCCATACCCCTCTGCATGCCACCCTGAGATCTGAATGTGGACTGAAACCTTCACAAACTATGAGCTGAAATAAAATTTTCCTTCTTTAAATTTGGGTGTTGGATGCTTTGGTCATTAATGAGAAAGTAAGACACATTCCAAAACATCTTTGGTGAGTTTTATGCCAAAAATTGTCTACATTTTGTAGTATTTGCTTCATCTCTTTCCATCTTTTGTTCTGTTTAAGTGTGGATACATGCATTCAGCTTCCAGGCTGTGGTATCCTTTCTCTTTAGTATGTTGGACTTATGGCCAACACATTATCTTATCAGTTAAACAGTATTGGAAAAGTCCAGAGTCACTGATTGCTGACTTCTTAATCATGTAAAAGACTGTTGTCTGTCAGCTTTTCCATAGTATATGCTCTTGCTTCACTCTGGTGAGGGGTCATAGAGAAACTTCATTATTTAGTAACATTAAATTGCAGACTGAAACTTTAAATGACTGCAAGTGGTCTGTTAATCAATAGAATTGCCTTCCCTGAATTCAGATTTGATAGACTACCATATCTGACACCTATAGCTTGTCTGGTCCTTTATATTTAAGATAGAGTGATTTTTTTTAAAGTAATTCAGGGAGCATAATTCATCCAAGCATTTAATTTTTTTTTTCAAGAGCTCTGATGATAAGGACTAATACAGCATTCTCTGAATAGATCAGGATTTATATGGGATTTGTTGACATTCTTGTTAGGATAAGTTACCTGTTGCCCACATTTAAGGAGAAGAGTTTATTTGGCTCATGACTTCAAAGGAGGAGGAGAGATTTTTTGGCTTATGACTTTAGAGGAGTCAATCCCTTATTGATTGGGTTTTGAGCAACAGTTAATGGCAGAGGGGAGTGGTATGACAAAGCTGCTTAGTTAATGGTGGTCAGCAAGCTACTACTTATACTGTATCATGACTATTAGTGTGCCTCAAAATTTCCTTCACCAGATCAGTTAGTCCTTGACTTTGTAGTTACCCTCCCAGAAAGTCACAGGACATGGACAAATGCAGATAGCCTATAGTCCACTTTATTAAAGGTCTTCATCCCCGTAGTTGAAACCTTCTGAGCCTGGCCACTACTGTAAGCATTCCTATTAGCATTCTGATCTTTTAAGCTCTGACCAGAATCATACATCTGCTTTACTTATAACCTTCTGAACTTTCTCCTGTCTGATTCTCCAGTCTTTTCAAACTCTTCCCAGGTACCAGTTCCAAACGCTTCTGAACCACATGGTCATGTAGAATCAGAACAACAACCCCAATTCTAGTATCAATTTTCTGGTAATTAGCTTTCCTATTGCTAAGATAAATTTATGAATACCCACAATTTAATTTTTAAAGGAATGTGAAACTATTTATTGACCACTGCTCTCCATTATTTACAACAAAGTAAACAATATACATTAGGATAACATTCTGACTACTACAAAGTTGTTTTCCTGTCTTTTGCTGAAAACACTAACCCAAATACTGAAAAGATTGAGCCTACGTGTAAGGAACAATTTGGGGTCAAGAAAAAACATGCAGGTCAATAGTTTAGATTATGTTTGTCCACTCACTTATTCTAGGTCCTAAATTGTGAATACCTCCAGCCACTCTGTAGGTTTCTGTGAGCCAAGTCTTCAAATATACATGAACCCTTAATTGAAGCATTTCTTAATTCGCAAAAAGCTGATAAAGAAAAAGATGGTACAAAAAGAAAATCTTTATCTTATAGTGCATCTGATGACAGCAAGTCAAAGAAAAAAAAAAAAAAAAAGATGCTCCTGACAAACCTAAAGGTTTTGCTAGAGGTCTTTAACTTAAAAAGCTATGACTTCAGGAAAACTTTCTATTTAACTGGAAGTGATTTCTTAGCATGCTCAGAATGATGGCATCTACAATGTGAAATTATCACCCATAGTTTTTGTTCTGGAGAATGTTTAAAAACAAACAAAAAAAAAAAACCACTTACATAAGAATTTATTTGGACACACTCAAACAAAAAACTCAGAATGGTCCTTAAGTATATGAGCTAAGACATGAGTTCTGATTTGGACTATGGACATTTCCTCCCAACATTTTGAAAAGCAGAGGAAGGAACTACAAAAGCTTTATTTGTTCAAAGTAACCAGCACTATAGATGCAAAACAAACAAAACCCAAAACCCACCAACTCCCACCAACTCCCCCAAATACTACTTTCAAAGTTGACATGTTAAACTTGATTTTCATTAGAATATTTTTTTCGGGGCCCGGCGGGATGGCTCAGTGGTCTAAAGCCCCTGCTTGGGAAAGCTTGGGCTGCGTCAGGGACCTCGGTTCGATCCTCGGCACCACATGCTGCACCAGCCCTGCCCTCGGGGCGTGCTGAGCAGGCCATAAAAATGAGTGAATAAACAAATAAAGGTTCTGAAACGAGAAATAAATAAATAAGTAAAATAAAAAATTCTTTAAAAAAAATAATAAAGTAGAATATTTTTTTCCACATGAGTAAATCAAAACCAAAATATTTTATCTATATATATGTATATATATATATATATATACATATATATATATGTAAGTTATTGATATAAGTTATTGAGCTTCATCTTTTGGACAAGAATGTGAAGTCAGTCTCTCTTCATGAAGAGCAATTATGATTTGAGGACATTTTGTATTTGCTTCTTTTGGCAGCATCAAGCCAGCCTCATCTGAATCTTTCCATTTCATGAGAAACATCAATTCACTGCTACTATCTGCGGCACTAATTATTTATTCAGCATCAAGACCTCTAACAAAACCTTTAGGTTTGTCAGCAGCATCTTTTTCTTCTTTTTCTTTGACCTGCTGTCATCAGATGCACTGTCAGATAAAGATTTTCTTTTTGTACCATCTTTTTCTTTACCAGTGTTTTACAAGTGAAGAAATGCTTCAATAAACTCTGGACAATCTAAATTTTCTTTAGGTTCTCATGTATTGTCAACATCTGTAAATCCCTTCAACTTCAGAAAATATTCCACCTTCCCATTCACTACACATTGGTTCAGTACTTTTTCTACCACAAACTCTTCAAGTTCTGCTTTCTCAACTTTTTTATTTTTTTATTTTGTTAGTTTCCCATTTTTTACAATGTAGTTTTTTTGGAGGCCATTTTTTATTGCAGACCTGAAGAGCTATAATCTACTGCCACATGGGCCCGGCAGGATGGCTCAGTGGTCTAAAGTGCCTGCTTGAGAAAGCTTGGGCGGCTTCAGGGACCGCGGTTCGATCCCCGGCACCACATGCTGCGCCAGCCCTGCCTTCGGGGCGGGCTGAGCCGGCCATAAAAATGAGTGAATAAACAAATAAAGGTTCTGAAACAATAAAATAAAATAAAATAAAATAAAATAAAATAAAATAAAATAAAATAAAATAAAATAAAATGTATTCTAATTAAAAAAAAAAAAATCTACTGCCACAGATGCTCAGTTGTGGGTCCACAGAGTCTTGGCCTGTGGTCTTGCAGCTCCACTCACACCCACAATTTGTATTTCTTTTTTATTTTTTGGTGTGGAAAGAGTCTACAGGGTGTTCAGGGTCTCACTACTAGATCAGACTCTCAGTGATCCTCCTGTCTACAGCCTCCCAAGAGCTGGGATTACAGGCACATGCTACCACGCCCAGTGTCCAATACCCACAATTTAAAGGTGAGGTTCATGCATCAGAAGATTCAGTACGTGGTCATTCAGTCCTTGGTTCTCCAAGACAGGAACATCATGGCAGAAAGCTGAGGAATGATAAAGCTGTTTAGTTCATGGCTACCAGGAAGCAAAGGAGAGGAATAGTAATAAAGAGAAAAAGGTAAGAGACCAGGTATAAATTCTAGGGCCTGGCCTCCAGGACCCAATAAAACACTGGGTGTGTGTATTACTAATCTCTTAGGTGGCTCACAAGCTGAGAAAGTTTTTAGTAAAATTTAATTATCATATATAGGATGGTTATATATGTTTTGCTTAGAAACAAAAAATTTGAAATACTGTGAGTGGATATATAAAAGGAATAAAAGTGAGGACACTAGAGACAAGAAGATGAGAAAGAAGTTGTTGGATCTCTCATCACTTGCTACACACACCTCCTATGAACAAGTACTCTTTATTTTCTAAGACCAGGAAGTTCTTGAGTTATCTTCTCTCACAGGCTACCAGAATGAGTCTTACCACAACCCTGCAGAATTTTTCTTGGATATCATTAATGGAGTCTCCTCCGCTGTTGTGTTCAGTAGAGATGAAAACTGTGAAGGTATGTAAATCTCTTGCAATTACAGTTTTTTGCCTAATTAAGTTGGGTAAGGTTTAGCAGTTTGCTAGCCATTCAAATCTTAGATTCTTAAATGTTAATTCTATGCTGTATTAACAATGTTGTTGTCAATGTTGTTGTCTATAAGTAGTAAACATGCTTTTAAAAAAATTATAAATTAACAATTGTTTGTATATTATCAGTTGAAAGGGGAATTTCCACTAAACATGAATATTTTTATTTTTATTTTTTATTTTTTTTTTTTTGTGGGACCAGGGTTCGAACTCATGACCTTGCACTTGCCCAGCAGGCACTTGTGCCTCGGAGCTATCTCCCCAGCCCCCTAAACATGAATATTTTTATACTTTTATACAGCACTTTAAAAAAAAGAGTTTTGACACTTTTGCATTTATATGTAAGAATCATATTTTTATGTAAAGAATTTCAACTATATAGTAAGAAGTCTATTTTATTTTTATTTTTTAAAAATTTTTTATTTTATTTATTTATTTTTTTTCTTGTTACAGAACCTTTGTTTATTTATTCATTCATTTTTATGGCCGCCTCAGCCCATCCCGAGGGCAGGGCTGGCGCAGCATGTGGTGCCGGGGATCGAACCGTGGTCCCTGAAGCCGCCCAAGCTTTCCCAAGCAGGTGCTTTAGACCACTGAGCCATTCCACCGGGCCCAAGAAGTCTATTTTAAAAATTGGATCCAGATAGGAAAAATGAGTTCTCTATATCCATAAAATTGTAGCAGAAGTGAGGTTAGCTACATTTTCTAACATATAAAGCAGTGACAGGGGGCCAGTGAGATGGTTCAGTGGTTTAAAGTGCCTTCTTAGGAAAGCTTAGGCAACTGCAGGGACTGTGGTTTGATCCTTGGCACCACATGTTGTGCCAGCCCCAACCCCAAGGCAGGCTGAGCAGGCCATAATAATAATAAAAAAAATAAATTAAATAGGGCAAAGAAATGACAAAAGTAGTAATCTCTTTCACATGCAAACTTTAGAATGTAGGTGTTATCCCACAAAGAGGTGAAATGAGTTAAGTCAGTTCTTGCCTGTTAACAATGTTCCCCTTTTTTATCTGTTTTTATTTTAAAGCAAATAGTATTGAAGAACCTACTAATAGTGACAAGCCAATCATAGGCAAATTAGTTGAGTGTTATGCCGACTCTGCCTTCTACAGAAAAGTAAAAACTGAATTAGACACAGTCTCCGGTAGTCTGAAGAAGAGGAATTTTGGCTTCCAGGAGATCACCTATGCCACTTCCTTTTTTCATCAGCTCAAATGGGTTGCAAGGCGTTCATTCAAAAACTTACTGGGAAATCCCCAGGCTTCTTTAGCTCAGGTAATCTAGCAGACTTTTTTATTCTGTGAAGTACTTATCTGACAGTAATTTGGTTCCAATGTAGTCTGTTTCAAGATGATGTTTTTCTTCTACCTATGAATTCCATTAATTTGTTATCGTCACTCTATTTGGACTAGAGAAACTATTGAAAGGAAACATGATTTCTAGAGTAAAATGTAGTTATATTTCCACTTATAGAAGTTTTTTAATATTTTCTTGGACTACTGTACTAGAATTGTTGACTTAGACAAGACACAATGGATAGTTTGAGGGAAAAATTTTCTTTTTCAAAATCTAGAAACTAAATGTAATATCATCTATATTTGAGGTTTTCCATTAGGTACCTGTTTTCATTCACCAAGTCATTTAATAAGTTCAACACAAGAGTATGTCTTGCATTTGGATATTCTCATAAAGCAATGAACAAAATGAGTGAAAATAAAACTACTTACATGGAACTTATTTTCCTATAAGGACAGGTCATTGGCTACTGAGTAAAGAAAAATAGAGCACATTAAAACAAGAGCAGGGTACAGTGGCAAAAGGGAAAGTTTTCTATTTGTCATTTATTTATTTACATTTATTTTTAAAATCATATTTAAGTACAGGGTCTACAGGGTTTCACTACACAGATCAGACTTGTAGTGATCCTCTTGTTCCTAGGCTCCCAAAAGCTAGGATCACTGGCATGTGCCACCATACCCAGTCTCATTCATCTTTTCAGCAAACCCTGGGGGCAGGACCAACAAAGCATGCCAGGGATTCAAACCCGGTTCCTCTGGCATGCCTAAGTAGGTCCTTTAGTCAGCTGAGCTATCTGGCTAGCCCAACTTTTCTATTTAGAAAAGGAAGAGTTGGGGAAAGGAAAAAATTGAACCACAGCAAGATACAAACCAAGTTGGAAAAACTTAAGTCCAGTAGCTCCATACCTGGCATATAGTGCATGTGATAAACTAGGCGTTTCGAAGGGCTCAGGGGACCTTGTTCCTATGGCCTTTTTGATTTCAGTCCACACAGCCTCTCTTTTGGGATGGATCCTCTCATAGTTTGCAACTTTATTCAGCTGCTGTTTCAGATGCCTGACATCTCCAACCTCCAGGGGTCTTCACTGCACCTTTGACTTCATTCCTGTAGATATACACACTGCCTTTCCAGGGAGCTCCTTGCCTTGTCTTTCAAGATTTACTTTGAAATGTGATTGGAGCCTTCTTGACCCTGCAATACTTGCATTCACTGTGATGTTAAAGTGAGCATCTCAGGGATGATTTCACAGTACATTGTCAGTGGGATGGCTGCAGTGATTTCTTGAGTGATTGGAGAGCTGAATCCTAGGGGACCAGTTTCCTAGGAAGTGCTTCTTGGGCATAGTTTAGCAGATGTCTTCTCAAATGAAAGGTTTATGCTCACAATGTGAAAGAGGAGAGGTTTGTTTTGTTTATATTTTGGACATCTTTTGGCCTCAACTTTATACATTGTTCCTTCTAAGCAAAAATATAAGTTTTACAAAATTTTATGCTCTGCTCTTTGCCCTTAATTCTCACTATAAATCTGGCTAAAAACAGGAAGACAACCTGAATAGGCTGTCTTAAAGTTTGTTCCACCAGATTAATTAGCCCACTAGCTTTACACTTGATCTTAGCCAAAAGGCCGAGAAGCTATTAGCCCACTAGCTTTAATCTCAGTTTCCCACCAAGTCTCAGGAAATAAGGGATCCAAAATCTGGCCAGAATTATTTATCAAGCTCAGCTTACTACATCCTAAGCTTTCTCTAGACTGAATCTCTAAACTTCTCCATACTCATCCATATAATTTCAAATGCCTCTGAACCACATGGTCACAGGAACAACCCCACTCCTAGTATCAGTTTGACGTATTAGTGCTTGCACACAATACTCAGCACCCACAACTTAAGTGAGGATTAGTTTGTTCTCAGTTTCAACACACAGTCATCTAGTTACATTCAAAATAGAGACATCATGACCGAAGTGCTCAGTGGGAAAAAGCTGCTTGGTTCATGTTGGTGGAAGAATACCAAAGCAGGAGAAAGGGACCAGACCTGGACTCCAAAGCCTCAGTTTCATGACCCACTTAGGCATTTCTAAGAGTGTTGCCCACTAATTCCCATAGTGGACCCCAAAGCCAATCAAGTTGAAACCATCCCAGTTGCCACAGTGTTCAACGATGGCACCACAAGGCAAAGTTCCACAAATGGTGTGTGCTTGAAAGGTATTCAACAACAGCATCACTGGGAAGGTCCACTGACAGCTATTTGGATGAATTGCTCAGCCACAGGTTACTGTGGGAAAGGAGTTTTATTGATTAATCAATGCAGTAGTGACATCATTAGCTCTCTTCTATTCCATAATAAGCACATGATATCTAACTTAGCATATCGTTAGGGGGGAAGTTTCTAGAGATAACAGGGCTTTGCTCAGTTGCCACTGTGCCTCATTTAGTACTTACCTAGGCCTTGGATCTCTGTTTACAATGTGTGTGACCTGGCATGACCCCTGGGAACATAGAAGTGTTTTAGAGATGTGGTGCTAAGTATCTTTGTTTTATCTTAGCAACCATACATTTGCTTTGGCTTTAATTATGCTAAAAATGTCCTTCACCAGTTACTTCATGTGTTGATTCTTTCGTGGTATTGAGGTTTTTATAAAACTTGGAACTCTCCAGCACATGGTAGGAGTTTTAAAACGATTATCTGCACCATCCACACAGATTGAGGAAGTAGAGACAGGTAAGGATGCAAACTGCTGGCAGCTTAGATGGACCATAGGCCTTGCTGGCCTAGGGTTATGGAGAAACAGTGACAGATGAGTGATGCAGTGCGTAGTCCCCCAGAGAAAGCTGCCTGGATGCTTTGGTGACTGGCAGACAGTGTACTTCCCAATGGAGAGGTGGGGCTCAGCTCACCCTATATCCTTACTGTGAAAATTCCATTGGGACAAATTCTGTGTGCTTTCAAAATTGTATTTATTCATTTTGTAGTGCTGAGCATTAGCTCCAGAGTCTGGCCCATGCTAAGCAGCACTGTATCCCTGAGTTACATCTCCAATTCGGCAACTGTTATTTATTTCTAATGATAAGTGTAAAGAAGTCCTGCTTTCACTTGAAGTTCTTGCGGTATAAAATGACATGTTCACTTGTACAAAGGCTGAGTGTCAGTTCCAGTTAAAATTAGCCACCTGGACTTTATTTTGCTTCCAAATGCCTTTGCCAGTGCCTGCATTGTTCTGCTGCTTGTATGGCATTCATGTTCCTGCACCTGACCGCACCCTAGAACAGCAGTGCCTGATGGGATACTGGGAGGAAACTCAACTTTTCAGTCATCAGCTGTGCTGATTTTTGAGTTCTCCAAATAGGTTAATTTTCAATTTAATTTAGGAATAAGTCTAACAATATTCAGCATTTTGTAGTCTCCTACTGACACCAATAATAGCCTTATATCTTATCTTCATACATGTTGTATGTTTTACTTTTAAGTGAAACATTTTTCTTTCTTTTTTTTTTTGAAAAGGTAATTGTCATAATGATAATGGGATTGGTTATAGGTGCCATCTTCCTTGTGCTAAAAAATGATTGTAATGAAATCCAGAATAGGTAAGTAAATTGCAACTTTCACTTTGGGAAAATAAAATTATTTTTTTTGAAACTTGTGAACATCCATTAAGAATATCTTCCAAGCAACTATAACACTGTGCATGCATGATGGTGGCACACAGAGTTGGCACTTTTTTCATACTTTCACCAACACTTATTTATTTTTTGTTTAATTCATTAAGATCCACTGGAGATTTAGAGAAATAGCTATCTACTCCTTGTTCTCACATCAAAATTGGACTGTTAGGGCCTGGCAGGATGGCTCAGTGGTCTAAAGCGCCTGCTTAGGAAAGCTTAGGAGGCTGCAGGGACCGCGGTTCGATCCCCGGCGCCACATGCTGCGCCAGCCCTGCCCTCAGGGCAGGCTGAGCCGGCCATAAAAATAAATAAATAGACAAACAAAAGTTCTGAAACAAGAAATAAAATAAAATAAATAAATAAATAAATAAATAAATAAATAGTTAAAAAAAAATTGGACTGTTAGGGCTGGCCAGATAGCTCAGTGGACTAAAGCACCCGCTTAGGCAGAGCGCAGTGGCTGTGGTTCAATCTACCATGTGCGGTGCCAGCCCCACTCTCGGGGTGCACAGAGACGGTGGCTGAGCCTGGGTATGGTAGCACATGCCTGTAATCCCAGTGCTTAGGAGGCTGAAAACAGGAGAATCACTATGAGTCCAATCTATGTAGTGAGACCCTGTAGATCCTGTACTAAAAATACCAAAAAAAAAAGTACTGTTTGGGGTTTTGTTGTGTGGACATTTTAATGTTTTTCTTAATTTTTTAATTTTTAACGAAAATACAAAATGTTAAAAGAAAAAGAAAAAAGAGAACATTAGAAATGACACAGAATTTCACTTAATGAGCATTCCTCAATGGGGGCTGTATTACATAATATTATCTTCAAATTAGTTGTTCAGATTATCATATATAATCATACAAAATTGGGGAAAAGAAAACAGTTAAGCTTTCACTGCTTCTTTCAATAGATCCGCAGAAATCATTGTACAATTATTCAAGGTTTCCCTTATTTCATCTGTCCTATTCATCACACCAGTTTTTCCTTTCCATTGAACAGATTATTTTCCTTTTTGTCACAGTATCCATTGCACCTTTTAAACTTTATTTACATTTTCAGGTTCTTACACGAGTTAAACAATATAATGTTTGCACGTGCATGTCTGTTTTACTTCATCTATCAGTGTGGTCTCTAGGTGCATCCATTTACTAATGAAAGCCTCGACTTTATGTTAGTTTTACGGCAGTGTGATATTCCATTGTATAAAAATGCCACACCTTTTTTTAATCCATTCTTCAGTTGATGAGCATATGGGTTGTTTCCAAGATTTAGCTATGACAAATTGCACTGCTATAAACATGTGCACACATAAATCACTGTGGGATGATGTTTTCATTTCTTTTGGAAAGACATCTCAGGAAGAGCTGGGTAGAATGAGACTTCTGATCCTAACTTTTGAGGAATCTCTGCACATATTTCCATAGTCGTCGTACCCTCTGACAGTGGAAAAGTGTTCCTTTCGCCCCCATAATCCCTCCAGCACTTGTTATCGGTGGACTTCTTGATGATAGCCATTCTTTCTGAGATGAGATGCAATTTCAGTGTTGTTTTAATTTGCATCACTTGAATGACCAAATGTTGAACTTTTTTCATGCATTTATTTGCCATTTCTCTCTCTCTCTCTCTCTCTGTCTCTCTCTCTCTTTGAATTCTATGTATTAGGTACAGGGTCTCACTGTGCAGCCTGGACTCATAGTGATCTTCCTGTTCAGCCTCTCCAGTGCTGGGACTACATGTGTGTGCCACCATGCCAGGTTTGGTGGTAGGCTCAGCCCACCCAGGGCAAGGCTGGCACAGCATGGCACACCAGAGTGGAATTTGGGTCCTTGTGCTTGCTTAGGTAGGCCCTTAGACTGCTGAACTATCTGTGTGGCCCAACCACTTGCATTTTTTCATCTAAGAAGTATGTATTCATCTCTCTGTCTTTCTGTCTCTGTCTCTGTCTCCGTCTCTCTCTCTCTCTCTCTCTCTCTCTCTCTCTCTCTCTCTCTCTCTGGAACCAAGGATCAAACTCGACTTTACACTTACCAGGCAAGCACTTATTTCACTGAGCTATCTTCCCACCTCTGTATTCATCTCAAATATCCAATTTTGGACTGTATCTTTGACTTTGGTAGGGGACCTGATTGTTTTTTAAAAATTCTTCAGCAGGTCTCAACCTGTGGGTCGCGACCCAGGCGAGGGTTGAACGACCAAAACACAGGGGTTGCCTAAAGCCATTCTGAATCATAACTGTAGCAAAATTATAGTTTTGAAGTAGCCACAAAATTACTTCTTGGTTTGGGGTCACCACAACATGAGGAACTGCATTGCAGGGTCACATTAGAAAGGTTGAGAACCACTGTAAGATAGAAGTCCTTTCACTGGTGGACCATCAGGCATAATACTTTTTCTCAATATGTCAGCTATCTTTCTACACAGTTGGTGATTTATTTTTAATTTTTAAAGTGAGAACAAAGTATTAAAACAAAATTACAAATCATATAGAATATCATAAAACGGGATAATATCAATTTATTTGTTGTAATGTCTAGTGTTGTCTTCAAATTATCTATTCACATTATCAGATATATGCACAGAAAATTGGAAGAAAAAAATATATGAGAAATTAAGACAAGGAAAAGGGCAAAAAATTGAAAAAGGAAACAAAACAAATTAACCATTAACTGTTCTTTTCTATCGGCCAGTAGAAATGCACAGTAGAGTCATCCAAACTATCCTGCTTCCATACATAGATACATCTCTCTCCCCCACTCCCTCTCCTGTCCTTCTCAGCTTAGTAACTAATTCTTTTTGGACAGATTGATTCCTGTTTCCCAGTATGTTTTGTAAGGTTCAGATTCCATTTTCTCTTGCAGGTTGTCACATTCAGGAGACAATATGGTGTTTGTACATGTGGGTCTGACTTATTTCACTTAAGCTTATTGTCTCTAGTTGCATCTATTTACTGATAAAAGCCTCAAATTTATCTCTTGTATAGCTGAATAATACTCCATTGTGTAAATATACTACATCTTCATTATGCATCTCTATGTTGGTGGCATTTAGTTTGTTTCCAAGATTTATCTATGACAAATTGTGCTCTTATAAACATAGTTGCACATATGTTGGTGTGGTATAATGTTTTCAGTTGTGGAAAAATACCAAGGAAGGGAATGGATGCACTGAATGAGGCTTCCAATCCTAATTTCTTGAAGAATCTTGGCACTGATTTTCACTGTGATCGCACCAGTCCTGACTCCCACCAACAGTGAAGAAGCATTCCTTTATCCGCACAACCCTTTCAGCATTTGTTATTGACTGACTTCTTTTCTTTTATTCATTTTAATGAGGAAAAAAGATAAAATAGCAATGAAAGAGTTTCAAAACAAGTTAGCAGGATGGTTACAATATTTAATACCATGCATATTGTTGTCTTCAAAATAATTATTCAGAGGACAAGATGCAGACCTGATATCTTATCTAAACAACTAGTACAAATTTTATTCCCAATGAGCTAAGACAAAGTAGCTGTATATCTATCATAACTCTCATGTGTGTATCATATATATATATATATATATATATATATGTGTGTGTGTATATATATATATACATATATATATATACATACATATATATATACATATATATATACATACATATATATACATATATATATATACATACATATATATATACATATATATATACATACATATATATACATATATATATATACATATATATACATATATATATACGTACATATATATATACATATATATATACATACATATATATACATATATATATATATATATATATATATATTTCTTTTTAAGTTTCTAATACTAGGAGAAAATATCATACCATGTCTTATAAGTAGATTGTAAGTCAGACATACACTATGAATCATAAAACAAAAAGTATAATTAAACAAAATTCAGAAAATTAATTAAATACTAATTAATTAAAATTAAATATTTTAAAACTATTCCAAAATTCAAATCATGAGTCCAACTTAGAGGTCAGAATGTTGTGTATCATATGTATGAATCTGTAATCAATTCAGAGTACTTGCATAGTATTTTTTTAAAGAATTTATTTATTTGTTTGTTTGTTTATTTATTTATTTATTTATTTTCTTGTTTCAGAGCCTTTGTTTATTCACTCATTTTTTTATGGCCACGCCGAGGGCAGGGTTGGCTCAGCATATGGTGCCAGGAATTGAACCGCTGTCCCTGAAGCCGCCCAAGCTTTCCCAAGCAGGCGCCATCCCGCCAGGCCCCTTGCATAGTATTTGAATAGGTTAATATATACAAAGATATCAACTAAGAAGTTTCCATGATAGTAAAGAATTACTAAGAATAAAACATAACATGAATACTGGAATGAGAAGTATGTGAGCAGAACTTCTAACAAGTTAAGGATAGGATATCACACAAAGTTCTAGTATAGCATGGACAGAGACAGCATCCATGACACTTACTGGTGGCCAGGTATCACTTAGGGAACTGAGCTACTGCTATTTCTTTGATGTCCATCCTGTAGACCCACACAGAATCATGACCCATAGGGTGCAGGAGAACTTCAACTGTAGAATATGCTGATGTATATTCCGCTGTGTACAAAAGAATAGCAGAAATATTGTTTTATATACAAAAGAATAGTTGAAAGACTGCTTTTGTATACCTCTTTTTCTCTGTGTTTAATTGTTTGCCCTATTTGGTGGGTTCTTTCCATTCTCCTTCATGGAGTTGTGGTCATTTTGATACCTCCGTAAAATATCTTTTAGCAAACTATGCAGGATTGGCTTTGTCATCATGAAGATTCTTTACTTGTTCTTTGTCCTGGGAGTATTTCACTTCTCCATTGAACTTGAAAAAGAGTTTTGCAAGGTATAGCAGTTTGGGCTGTAATTTGCTTTCTTGCAAGGTTTTAAGTACTTTGCTTTATGCTCTTCTTGACTTGATGGTTTGTAAAGAGAAACCTGCCATTATTCTAATGGGTTTTCCTTTAAATGTGATCTGTTTATTTTCTCTAGTGGCTTTTAGTATACTGTTCCTTTGCTGAATTTCTGGGATCTTGATTATTATATATGTGGGTGTGTTTTTAATTGGGTTGATGTTATTTGGAGTTCTACATACTTCAGCTACCTGAATGTCAAATTGTTTCCCCATAGTTGGGAAGTTTTCTGCTATTACTTCTGCCCATATTCTTTTTATATCATTTATATTGATTCCTCCCTCATTGATTCTGATTAGTCTTACATTATTCATCTTTGTATTATCTTGCAGATGTTGAATTATTTTTTCTTGCATGTTAGTTGTTACTAAGAGATCTTTTCTTACCTCTTCACTAGCTGCAATGGTGTCTTTAAGGTCTGAAAGTCTATTTTTGCTTTTATTCAAATGGTTTTGTCAGCTTGTGATTGAGGTTTTAGGATCCTGTATAACACTTTGAATCTACTTCATACATTCTATTCCTTTCCTATATTGTTCATTGAAGGATTCCATCATTTTTTTGTTCTCTATGTTTATCAGTCTCTTCTTTAGAAGCACTTAGTACTGGGGCCCGGAGGGATGGCTCAGTGGTCTAAAGCGCCTGCTTGGGAAAGCTTGGGCAGCTTCAGGGACCGCGGTTCGATCCCCGGCACCACATGCTGCGCCAGCCCTGCCCTTCGGGCGGGCTGAGCCGGCCATAAAAATGAATGAATAAACAAATAAAGGTTCTGAAACAAGAAAAAAATAAATAAAATAAAATAGAAAATTCTTAAAAAAAAAAAAGAAGCACTTAGTACTTCTTTTTTATAGATATTATTTCTTTTTTTACTTCAGAAATTCTTTCTGATCTGATTTCCTCTATACCTTTCCGCAGTTGTTTCTTTACTTCAGATGCTATTATTTTAGAGATTTCAGGTGTGATTTCCAATTTCTTCTATGCTATTTTCTCATGTATTTGTTCTGAGTGGGCTTGGGGCTTGAGAGTGCATTTTGCTCCTTCTTTTTGTCATTTTGGATGTAGCTTTGCCTTCTGACTTTTGGTGTAGTTCTTTAGTAGACTTCTTACCTTAGCACCAGTACCGAATCTACCAAGTTCAAAGTCATCCAAGTGGGTGTAGCTTGGGTCTGGCTTCTGAGCTCCACTTCTTCCTGTTGCAGCCCTTGGAAGCAAAACTGCTGTGCCACTCTGGCAAGATGTTCTGCTCCTGTTGGGTGAGTCTTGTCTCTAGTCTCTCTGCAGGGAGTTCTGCAGCAGTTTTCCACACTGGGCCTGTCTGATGGATGAAGTTCTTCTACTCACATGCTGGGCTTTGTTTTTGGGTCGAGTGAGTTTCTGGCTGGCCCAGAGCCGTCTGCCTCACATGATGGGCTTAGTTGATGGGTAATGATTTTCTGGTGGGCCCAGGGTGGTCTCACTCAACATGTTAGGCCTGGTTGCTGAGTTGAATCTTAGGACTAACTTTTTGATGACAGCCATTGTTTCTGGGGTGAGATGGAATCTCAGCATTATTTTAATTTGCATTTCTTAAATAACAATTGATGTTCACCATTTTTTTCATAAATCATTTTCCATTGGTATATCTTCATTTTCAAAGTGCATATTCATCTCAGATACCTGTTTTGGATTGGGTCTTTGAATATAGGGTACCTCTTTTTTTTTTTTGTGGGACCAGGGTTCGAACTCACGACCTTGCACTTGCCCAGCAGGCACTTGTGCCTCGGAGCTATCTCCCCAGCCCTGGGTACCTCATTTTTAAAAAAACATTTTTGCCGGGCGTGGTGGCGCACGCCTGTAATCCCAGCACTCGGGAGGCTGGGGCAGGAGGATTGCTGTGAGTTCGAGACCAGCCTGGGCTACAAAAGTGAGCTCAAGGCCAGCCAGAACTGCATAGTGAGACCCTGTCTCAAAAAGACAAAAAAAAAAAAAAAAAAAAAAAAAAAAAGAAATAAATTTTTTTATATGTTCTAGATAGAAGGACATTGACAGTTGGCTATAATCTTTTCTGTTTGTGGGGCTTTTTATGTTGGAGGTTTGCTTTTAAGTGCAAAAACTTTTCAAAAAGATGAGATCCTTGTTGTTGATTCTTTGAAGTATTTCCCATGAAGTTTGGGTTGTGTTCATGAATTCTGTACGTACCCCTATGTCTTTAAGATTCTTACCTACATTTTCCTCCAGAATATTTAATGTTTCTGTATTTTTAAAAATATTTCTAGTTGCCGGGCGTGGTGGCGCACGCCTGTAATCCCAGCACTCAGGAGGCTGAGGCAGGAGGATTGGTGCGAGTTCGAGACCAGCCTGGGCTACAAAAGTGAGCTCAAGGCCAGCCTCAACTGCATAACGAGACCCTGTCTCAAAAAAGACCAAAAAAAATATTTCTAGTGATACGTTTTATTTTACTTCACTTGTGTGTGTTTAGTACAGAGTCTACAGGGTCTCGCTACACAGATCACACTTGTAGTGATCCTCCTGTTTTCAGCCGCCCATGCCTGGTCTCAGTCACTGTCTGATAACCTAAACAACTAATTTGAAGTTAACATCATACAATAGAACAATCATTGCATTGTTGAATTTCTATTACTTTGTTTAGTGAAATGTTGTATCATTTTGTATTTTTTTCTTCTAAAATTCTGCTGAGCCATATCATTTGTAGAAAGAGTTGCATGCATAGAAAACCTCTTGTGGAGTGTGAACTGTGGTGATTTTTTTTTTCTATTTTGACCTGACAGAGCCTTGGTCCTCTTCATGCTGACTGTCTATGAGTGTTTCAGCAACAAGTCAGCTGGGGAGATCTTTGTGGTGGAGAAGAAGCTCTTTATGTGAGTGGTTCAGTTCTGAGAAGGAACACTGGTCTGGGGCAACATCTAGAATTGGAACAAGGAGGCCATGTTACTGTTCACTAGTGCTTTTTATTTTCATTTACTTGTTTGATTGACACATTTTAAATTGTATGTAATTGTGCATAACATAAGCTTTATAAATGTTTTAGAACTATTAGCACTGAGAAAAGTCTGGCAGAGGTGAGGCAAAAAATCAAGATGTGATCTGCTAAAAAGGAAAGCAATTTCAAAGTTAAGGTATCGTTAACAAATCCCAATTCTATTAAAAAAAAATCAATCAATAAAGGGGCTAAAAATGCTTTCATGTTGATGACCCTCCAAGAAAAATCAGAAAAGCTTCATAGTCTATATAGTGGTTGAGCAGCAAATTTGAGAAGCAAAGTTAAGAAAAAATATGACCAACTTTATCCCTCAGAATTGGAAAGAGGCAAAGGCCAGCTTTCAAGGCTGATTGTGTTTCTGTGCTTTTCAAAGATGGAAATGATTCAGCCATATTATCATGGAATTTCTTCCTGGACAGAGAAGAAGTGAGAAAGCATACTGATGAAAAACGTTGGGATTATACACAATAACAGGGAGACAAAGATTAGGCTTTGTCTTTTTGAGTCAAATGTCAAAGGTGTGACCATTGAAGAAAGAAGTCTCTATTTTACCATGATAGTATTAGAAGTAAAAAGAGTGTAGTAATTTGAAGCTGTGCTTGGGAGCTTGGGAAATAGGCATTTTACTTTCCTCACAATCAAAAATGGGGAGAAACAAAGTCTTGTGGCCACCTAGATTAGCCCCTGAAGAGCTATTCTGTAGGAAGAGACAGTATCATAGGAGAGGCAGAGTTCATGCTGAAAGGGAGGAGACACGGACTTTGTGTACCTGAAAGGGATTCTGGACCAGTGTGAGTGTCAGCAGGAGGGAATTTATAGTGAGAGAGGTCACAGCAAAGAAAGATGGCACTTACAAGGGTATAGGACATGGGGGTGTATCCCCGGGTGATATGGGACACTATTTTGTTAGGTCCTTTGTGGCAACAGAATTCTGTACAGCAACCATCTCATCTTCTGAGCACTGATTTTTAAAAAGTAATCTGAAATATATTATGTATGTTTTCTTTTATAGACATGAGTATATCAGTGGCTACTACAGACTCTCTTCCTATTACCTTGGGAAATTATTATCGGAATTACTACCCAGGAGGTTGTTACCAAGTGTTTTATTTACTTGTATTCCATACTTCATGCTAGGTGAGTAACAAAGAAGTGCATGTGTAGTCTTGGATACGAGATAAATGTATTTCTCTTTATGAGATTGTTTATTACTCTTTTTTTTTTTTTTCGGAACTGGGGTTCAAACTCATGACCTTGCACTTGCCAGGCAGGCACTTGTGTCACAGAGCTATCTCACTGGCCCGAAATGAAAGTTTTTTTTTTTTAACTTTTGTTTATTTATTTATTTATTTATTTTGGTTTCAGGGGTCAAACTCAAGACCTTGCACTTGCCAAGCAGGCACTTGTGCCTCTGAGCCAAATCCCTAGTCTTGTTTATTATTCTTAAAAGCACAAACCAAGCCATGAGCTAGGGAAGAATGCACCCACTATGTATTCTCTGAAGTTGCTCTCCAGTATGGACATTTTCCTTGGAACCTTAACCCAACTCACCCACTACACTGACTTATAAAGCTTCATCTTACTGAGAGGTACTATGTTTCATACACAAACATTTGAAAAAACTTATAAACTATGCTAAAGGAGAAAGGATATTCCTTGCTTTTCTATATTACATTCTCTGATATGTATACATATGTATCTTTATAGAGATAAAATAGATTTGTTTGTAAATCTCTACTGTTTGTGGAAAGATAGATTACTGAAAATCAGAGAGTGTTCTACTCTTATATTCAGAGAAAGCCAGCATCAGACACAAAGTAGATTCTACGAAAAGAATATGTAGATATAGACACCATACCTATCCATTTCTTGAATGATGAAAGATGACCACTTCTGGGATTTACTGATTTAATAAAAATAGTTGTTTGAAGGATGTAGATAGATTCATTTATGTTATATGTTTAGGGTCCATCTCAGATTCATTGCCACAGAATATCCATATATTTTATGGTATGTATATAGAAACACACACATACACACACATATACACACACCAGAATTATCTATGTTTGACAATATAATGCACAATAAGTAACACTGATAGGGCTTCAACCACTTTTCCAATAGGTGTGTCCATAAAGAATTAAACATG
>PVJA010013298.1:0-49875 GCA_004027025.1 Myocastor coypus | reverse complement strand
GAGGAGGAGGAGGAGGAGGAGGAGAAAGGAAATGAAGCCATAGCACTGCCTCCTCCGCTGGCTGTGCTGTGTGCAGGCTCAGAATGAGAGCTCTACAGCCCCCAGCTCCGCTGGTCGACATCTGGAGGTACCATGAGTTTACATTCTTTTTAACTTTTTTCTTCAAAGTTTGAAAAATGTACAGCCAAAGGGCATGGGTGAGCACAGGCTAAGGAGGAAGCAGCAGAACCAGGCTCCGTCACAGAGCAGGGTGAGTGAGTGGGTCCTTACTGTGGTTCCTGCACTTCATAGTAGCAGGTCTCTGGGTACCAAGTGGGAAGTTCCCAACGCTGGAGGTGCGTAGGGGATCAGGGTACGAGCAGAGCCTGGCCCTCAGGAGTAACTGGGCTCCTGCTTTGATTTGTGTATTTTTGGCAGGAGGGATGGGGCCCAGGGCTTTCATACTGAGTCCCCACCCCAGCCGTTTTGATTTTTTCATTGTGAGACAGGGTCTTGTTAGAGTACTAAATCAGTCAGGCTGGATTTTTTTTTTTTTTTTTAAATGTATTTGGTACAGGGTCTCACAATGTAGATTGGATTTGTAGTGATTCTTCATGTTTTCAGCCTCCCAAGCACTAGGATTACAGGTGTGAGCCACCACACCCAGTTTCAACTGGCACTTTTTAGGGTACCCTGGGGGCAGGGCCGGCAACCTAGGGGTGGAACTCCAGTCCCTTTGTCTGCGTAAGCAGGCTCTTTTATGTTTTGGTTTGCTTTTCACATAACATCTCACGCAATCATCCAGGCTTATTGGATTTTCCTGCCTCAGCCTCCTGAGTGCTGGGATCATGAGCGTGGACCATCACACCAGGGTGTGAGGCTGGCTCAGCATGTGGTGTCGGTGATCTACCTGTGGTCCCTGTGGTTGCCTAAGCTTTCCTAAGCAGGCAGGCACTTCAGACAGCTGAGCCATTTCGCTGACGCACCAGGAGTATCCTTTATAAATCTAATGTGCTCCAAAAATGACTGGACTTTCCCAGCTGGCTTTATTTTATTTATTTATGTATGTATTTATGTATTTATGTATGTATGTATTGATTTATTTATTTTTGGTGGGACTCGGGTTCAAACTCACGACCTTGCTCTTGCCTGGCCCAACCCCTGGCTTTATTTTAAAAATATAAACTTTTAAAGATCTTCCTGGTTGAACTTAACTTCTTTGTTTAGGATTCTTCTAATTTATCCCAGGGTAAATTAAGTTTTTCTCTCCTCACCAATGAAAATTGTCTTAGGTTTATTTAGTTTCTTTATTAGCATGGTGGTGGTGGGGTGGTGTTTAGTTTGCTTTTCTACTACGCAAACCGATCGGAAGGAGACAGCCCTACAGGAGTGAGGGGCCCAGTGGCATGTATCTGTCATCCTGGCCCTCTGGAGGCTGAGGCAGCAGGAACCCCCCAGTCCAAAGACACCCATGAACCGTGGAGGGAATTCAGAGCCAATCTGATCCACATAAAATCAAGCAAACACGTTGATAAAGGAAGTGATAGTCAGATGTACTTCCAAAAGCCCACCAGAGGACCCAGAGGGAAGAGCGGCAGTGCACCTCAACCAGGTGTGCTAGCTTCCAGAAACCCGTTGCTACCACTTTGCCCCTATTTATTTGGGCCCTTCCTGGGCCCTTCATCCTTGGCAGGCTCAGGCCTGGGTCCAAGGTCAGAGTGTTGTCACAGAGGCAGTGAGAGGACACATACGGCGGTGCCGGTGGGTGACCCGTGGAAGAGGGGTCCAGGTGTGCCCCTACCTGTCTGCTTCTCTGTTCTGGAGGCTCGGGCGGGCCCCCTGGCCCCCAGCCCTGCCCAGAGTCCTGCTGGGCATCGTGTTACTCCCTGATAGTGTCATTCAGTGCCACTGGGGTCCAAGGTGGGGGCGGGGAGAGCAGCGCTCTTGGGAGACCTGGGCGGTGGACCCTGGAGAAGTGCATGCTGGAGTCTGAGGAGGAACAAAGGTAGCAGGTAGCAGTGTTCTCTCTCCTTTTTATTACGGGGAGGGGAAACGTCTTAGGGTGTTCAGGGTCTCACTACTAGGGTAAGAATCATAGTGATCTGCCTGTTTACAGCCTCCCAGGAGCTGGGATTACAGGACAGCACCGCCATGCCCAGGCTCAATTGCCATCTCAGCGTGCCCCAGGGGCGGGGCCAGCACATCAGGCCCAGGGATTGAACCCCCCGGCCCCTGTGACTGCTTGCAGACACTTTAATCTGCCGAGCTCTTGGGCCGGCCTTATGTGTTCTCCGTCCTTGCCAGAAGTGGCCGAGTTCCTTTTCTTCGTATTGCAGCATGGACCCAGGGCCTGTGCACTGCCACGCCTGCAGCAAGTTTGTATTTTTTATTTTGAGATGGGACCTGGCTAAGTTGCTAATTGTCCAGATTAACCTTGAACTCATAAACTGGAGTCCTCCTGCGTCAGCTTCTCGGGGCACTGGGTTAGCTAGGGTTTTCACTCATTTTCTTTTGCTTTTGCACTTTTGAATCCCTCATCAGACTTGGACTCCAGAGGAATTCAGATAGCATTTTCTCCCATCTCTCCCTTCAGCTAGAGACTAGAAATAAAATAGAGCTGCGTTTATGATACCGACAGTTCAGAGAGACTTCGTTATCCACACCGGGCGCTGCGGAGAGCCCAGATGGGGCCCACAGCATCCCCACTTCCATGTCTAATTGTTTTCTTTTTTTAAGTCAGGGTCTTCCTAAGCTGCTGAATTGCCCAGGCTGGGCAAGATCATCCTGCCTCAGCCTCCCAGAGCGCTAGAATTACAGTAGTGCACAACCATAGCTGGTGCTTCAGTTCTAAGGTTCAAAAAAAGTATGACCACGGCTTGGACCCCGTTTGTGTGGACAGCAGATGCTACTATGGCCAGTGCCTTCCCTTGCTCAGCTAGTTCTTTGAAAACTCGGCCAAAGGGTAAATGTGCAAAAAGGAGCTGCAAATTGTATTGAACATTCTGGTGGATCAAGAAAAAAAAATACATTGCTCCTCTTTGCTGTTGCGTAAGTGCCTACATACATACATATGCGCCTGCATATCGATGGGCACCTCGGTGCACACGCGTGTCGCTCCGAGTGTGCCGACGTGCCTGGACCCGTGGCTCCTCCTGCTGACATCTGTCCTCCTCGGTGCTCCCTCCTCCTGGAGCTCAGCCCCTTGCATTTAGGACAAAGCTATCATACACATGATTGAATCATCCATTTGCGGCTTTTAAAACTAGGAATTTTGTCCTGTCTGCAGCTTATTGTTCATTTGTAATCATCTTTCAAGTGAAAAGGCTAATTTACTCTTTCTATAGGAATATTTGCAGCATGATTATCTTAATATTATAGCTGCCTGGAAAGGTCTAGAATAGGACCCTGACCTGGCCCATGTGCTGCATTTAGCACGTGGTACTTAACATTCAGGAAAAAAGAGCAAAATTGCGCCTCCTTTATTAATGTGACATATCCCTGTGCTCATGGTGGCTCTGGAAACAGCTGCTACATAGCTGTGGGGAAACTGTGGGGACCCAAAGATGCCACTGCCTCACCAGGATGAGGACGTGGGAAACACCACAGAGCCGGCACCAGCTCCCAACAAGGCCACTGTAGTTGATAATTTAACTTTTCCTGACAAGTTGGATCCCTAAATGAAAGTGAAATACTCCTGAGTTAATTGAACAGAAACTAAACTGCCTCCGGGAGTTTCTCTCTCTCTCTGACTTTCTCTTTTTCGTGTTTTGGTGAAATTCTGTCTTCTGGCTACAGCAGAGACAGAGACTGGTGTGTGCTGGTGTTGGGACAGTTGCTCCCTGGGGGATGGGCATTTTGAATATTTCCTGCATAATTTGGGAAGGGGGTAGTTTTATAGGTCGAGAGGGCTGCCTGAGGACAGGGTTCTATTAGAGCCCCATGGAAGCCCTGACTTTCAGCAGAGATGATTGCTTCTTGCAATGGAGGCAATAATTTAAATACCAAAGCCCATGCCCCAGGAAGGAAGAGCCTGGAGAATGAGATCTGGTGAGCCCACAGCTGCAAGGTCTCAGAAACCAACTCCTCACTGCGGCAGAAGTGCATGGCCTGGCTAGGAGGTGTGCGCTCTGGGCTGTTCTAACCCCATGGAAACCCTGACCCTCAGGGAGCGGAGCGTGGGCGGTAAGCCTGGACCCACCCAGGGTCTTTCACTTCACAGGTCACAGGTGCGGTGGGGAGGCCCCTTCCAGGCTTCCTGAAATGTTCTTGGGGCCTTTCTTTGGGACTTAAAGATAGTTTGTCCCTGGGTGTGATGGCCTGTGCCTGTAATCGTCCCACTGGAAGGCTGAAGCAGGATGATCTCCACAAACCGGAGGCCAGCTTATCTACACGGTGAGCACCAGGCAGCCTGAACTATGCAAGGACACCCTCCCTACCTCAAAACCATAACAATAAGAACAAAAAGATAGCAGTTTATAATGGTCTCGAGCTGCTGTTCTGTAGCGTGCTATATTACGCCATACATACATTATACAGCAAAGACAGCAGAGAAAGTGGTTCAGATGCTAAACAGCTCTTCAAACGTTTACGATCTTGAGGAAGAATCTATAAAGGTAGATTAAAAGGCAATTTGGAAATCGAAATCTATGATGCCTTGTTTAGTTTTAAATATTTAACAAGTGACATATGTGCAGTATAATGCAAAAGTCTGCTTTCAAAATGACAGTGATGGATTTTGAATATTTAAGTGTGGATTCATCCTTGTAATTTTCAGAAAGCAGTGGCGAGAGCTACAAATAGCCTTTAATATGCAAGAACTGCAAGACTGTGCTTCTCATCACCTCTTGCCAGGAGAACTTGGTGCTAGGATATTTTGGGAGATGATTCAGAAAGAGACGGAGATGGGGGTGTGTCCACCTCCTGGAATCTGCCTCTGTTTACATCCCCAGCGCTCCTCCTGTGGCCTTTATTCCTTTTCCCACGGAAAATGAAATCAGTGTCTCTGGCTGGTGCCCGCGCCTGGCCTGGGGTGCAGACAGAGCTGTGACGCGATTCGTGAGGGGACTGTGGAAGGAAGAGTGTGAAGCCCTGGGTGGACCGAGGGCCTGCGCTCGGCAGACTGCTGTTCACGAATCTATTTATATGCTCTGTGAAGCAGTTGGGAGAGGGCCTCCCGTGCGGTCCAGTTTTTCCTGATTTGGGTAGACTCCTTGTGGCAAGATTGTGAAGTGTATGCTGCACCCATGAAGCATGTGTTGGGCTGGGCTATTTGTTTCTCCCTAGTTTCTTGTAGCTGGGTGCTCACAGGTCTCGCCCTATTATTGCTGGTGGATTTATTTCCTGTGGCTGTGGTCCCCCTTTCAAGGCGAGGAAGGCTCTCGAGACGGCTTTAGCTGCATGTTCATAAAATACCCTGGGAGCCCTGTCTGAGTGTAGTGCAGTGGATGTCAGATGGAATTTTACATTAGTTGAACCGGGTTCAAGACTATAAATGGAACCATGGGTCCCTAGCTTAGGCAGGTGACCCCTTGACCCCATGGTGACACAACCAGTGTGGATACCCAGACCACCCCTCTTTCCGAGGGCAGCCAGACCAAGTGCACTGGAGGGGAAACAGCTCAAGAGAGATGCAGGTGACATTTGTGCCTGTGTTTGTGTTGTGTGCCTCTCGGACACAGAAGCCCGACTGATGCATGCCCAGGGGTCCAGGCATTTCAAAAGAAGTCAACTGCCTCCCAAGAAGGGCAAGAACCAGGCCCATAGGGCCAGAAAATTCTGGAAAATGCAACATCACTTCTGGGCAGAGTAGTGACTTAGAATCCAGCAGTAAATAAGGGACTGTAAATCTTGTCACTAAAAAGCCATTTCCAAGGTGGCACAGGCAGGCGCTGAGCAGGACTCAGGAATTCAAAGAAGCCAAGCAGGACAATGTAGGCTCGTTTGATGCAGCAAGATGGGTGCGGACACTCAGTGTTTTTTAATTTTTAGGAGATGAGTCCCTGGACAAAAATAAGACAGAAACTTTTTTTGGGGGGGGGGCATGTCTTTAAAGGACATGTGTGATCTAATCTATCCATTGCTTTGAGAATTTCTGTTTATTCAGAAATCAAGGTCCTAATCATAAGAACCAAATATTTTATTTATATCTTTCCCATGCAGCCTCAGCTTCCATATTTCTTTGATTGTACTTTAAAAAAGAAAAATCCTATTTCTTCTGCAAATGTCTTTTGCTTTATTTAATTATAAACTGGTTATGTGTCTCATCTTAGACTGAAGAGACACATGTCCTTTATTCTCTCTTTTTTGGGTGTCCCCAGAATGCTTGGGTTTTCAACATCTCACAGCTCTTTTAATTCAGGGCCCACAGCCCCATTTACATCTCAATGGCAGCGTTCACACTGAACAACATGGCAGCATAATGCTGCCTGTGCGAGTATGAGCGGCCAACCTGCTTCCAGAGGCTGACTCTCAAGCTCCCATCTTTGCTGAGTTCTGAGGGAGAAACTTGGGTGTGCTCCGAGAAGGCAGGTAAAAGGCCCCAGGCCCCAGGCCCCACGCTTCAGCTTAGGTTCAGCTAAATACAGGGGCAGGGAAATGGCTTTCCATTATATTTTTTTCCCTGGGGGGTGACCCCAAATCATATGGGTCGTTTTCATATTCTGAATCTTAATGTGGCTGTTCTATTTTAGTGTTTTGTTTTTTAAAGGCCTAGAAAATTTGAGAGGGCTGAGGGAGAGAGCTGAGCTAGTCGTGATTTCATGAACATAACCCCCCGAATAGTGGCGCTGATTTATTTCAGTCTGAAAGATTATACTATTTCTGCCAGGTAAGACTTAAAATGCCAAAGGCTGGTGAGCGGTGGGCTGCATCACATCAGCGTCGTGAGGCTCCGCTGCCCATAAGGTAGCCCTAATCTCTGTGCCATAAATAGCTGCTATCTATTCCCACGTACAAAACCATCACTTCAAACAGAAGCTAAGCACAACTATGTTACATAGACATTTAAACTTTATACACTATTACACTGGGAAGAACACTTGCCCATATTTAGCACTTTGGATTGAGAATTTTTTTCATTTTGTAATGATTGCCTGTCAGCAGCTGGCTCCGAGAGTGGCCAGGCTGTGTTTATTTACCACAAGCTTCAGGGCTGACTTGGTAGCCCGCAGTGTGAGCTGCACGGACCAACCCTGACCGTGCATTTTACTGGAAAGCTGACGATTTAGGGCAAAGACCCATAAATCAGTGCCGTCTTTTATGGTGGAAGGGATTTGTACTGAAATGAGGATCTAATGAAAACACTTCTAGTGCACTACTGAGTGACACCCCCCTCCCCAACCCTTGCTCTGTACCCTGTCAAAATGCACTAAATCTATTCAGCCCGGCCTTCCGCCTCCCTCCCTGCACTGGGAAAGCCAACTTGCCCCGCACCTTGGCTCTGAAAGGTCCCGCACTGCACAGTGTGTAGAGACCCGGAGCAGGGCTGGAGATGCTTGCGTGGTCGGCCCGGGCATTCTTCCAGGCGGCGGGACACAGGTCTTCCCCGGAGGTGCGTCTCAGAGAGGAGGAGCCAGAGCCCAACGGCCCAGGCACTCAGAAGACAGGTCTTTTATTAATAGTAGTTTTAATAATGTGCATTCAACATCGGACAGCGGGAAAGGAGGAGGGAGAGAGGGGTGGTGAGAGAGAGAGAGAGAGACAGACAGACAGACAGACAGAGACAGAGAGGGACAGGGACAGTGAGCGGCAGAGACAGAGACACAGGAACGCAGCGAGTGCTGGCCGCTCCAGCAGCCGCGCGCAGGCCGCCAGGACCGCCCGGCTCTGCGCTCGGCTCCGCGCATCTCCGCCACTGTGGCCGGGCGCCTGCGTGCGGCCACCCGCTTCCCCGAGCAGAGCGGGCCGGAGCTCGGGAACCCGCGGCCCGGCAGCCTCTCCGGCGCGGAGGAGTGAAGTTAGTTGGGGGCTTTCATAGCTTCTCAGAAAAATAAAAATAAAAAGGAGGGATCCGGCGCGACCTGCCCTGCAGGGCACAGGCGCGGCAGCTTGCACGCACTCACGCCCGCCCGCCGGCCCGCCGCCTGCACCCTAGCCCTCCCGCCTCGCGCGCCGCTGCCTGGCCCGGGCCGGGGTGCCACCGCCGCCGCCCGCGCGAGCTCCGCCCCGCCGCTACCTGCCCACCGCGCCCGCAGCCGCGTCGCCTCCCTCCTGATTGGGCGGCCGCCCCCCAATCGGCGGCGCGCCTGGGCCGGGGGGGAGGGGGGGGATGCATATGCAAAGCCCTGCTGCATATTCATGAGCTCCAATCGGGGCTTTAAGTCCTTGATTAGCAGCGTGCGAGAGCTTGGTCCCCACTGGCCGCGCCTCTGCGCTCGCCGCCGGGAGAAGCTCGCCGCTAATTGCACGCCGTGCTGTCAAGGAAACTTTGATTTATAGCTGGGGCGCACAAATAATGGTTGCCGGTCGCACATGGATTCGGTAGAACTTTGCCTTCCGGAGTCTTTTTCCCTGCACTACGAGGAAGAGTAGGTACCTTTCTCTTTGCTCGGGCAAGTCGCGTGGGGGTGCGCGCGTGGGGCGCGGGGGCTGCACCGGGCCAGGCGTGCGTGCGGGGCCGCGTGCACCGCGCCGTGGGTGTCTGTCTGCTCCTTTTGTGCACGGAGTGATCTCCTAATTTCCTAAGTCTAGAATTGTTCTCTGACTACAATGTTACCTTTGAGGCGTAGCTCGCAGCTCGGTGACTGTCACTGGAACAGCTGTGTGACAGCCACTTCCTATTCAGGTGCTAAGAATAGGCATTTGGATCCAATGCCTAGTGAACTGTTAAAAAGGCATCTTTTACTAAGGACCCATTTTCCCAGGGAGAGCTGTTTTCAAATACAATATTCAAAATGACTTAAACTATTGAGCACTTCTAACGTATTTGTAGTTTGACAGATACCTTCGGCTCCCTGTCTTTTCAGACCGCGCAGAGTTAAGAGGCAGAATTGCACATTTACTAATTCTCCTTCGGAGAACGATTTAAAAAAAAAAAAGACTAGGCTGTGCAATTCCAAGCTGGAATAATGTTATTTGCATGAGTAGCGTTAACTCAGCACTTAACTGACAAATAAGTCCATTAAGTAACACGAGATTTTCGCACATTACAAATATGGGGGGGGGGCGCGGGGAGCTGAAGAGGAAGCAGCGTGGCTTCTTACATCTTAAATGGACAAGGCTGAGTCTGGGTTGCTCCTCGCGTGGTGTCCAGAGACTATGGAAAAGTACTTTTGTTCTCTGTGCAGTTCATGCCTGTGGAAGAATATCTTGATGCTCACGGGAACACAGATTCAGGGGAGCAAATACGGTGTAGGGTAGGTAAATTAGGCATTCTTGTGTAAGCGAGTGGGTCGTAAACTTAATTTCAACCCAGTGTTCAGATAAAATATGAGTGGATCACGGGACCTGTCACCCGGGTTTGTCTCTCTTTCTGTCGAGTCAGTTATATTGCTTTGCGTTCGCATTACAGCAACACCAACTGTTATAATTCTGGAAAGAGTGCTGCTGGCAGACGCTTCCCTCTATAGCTTGTGAACAGAGCATGACGCGTGGAGATGAGGTCCTGCGTTGTAGGTAGATGTCCACTAGCTGTCCTTAGCGCCTGCTCCTTTGTAATTAAGGGAGACGCTGAAAGTCACTTGCTGTCTCCGTGACTGCTGGGGCACGTCTGCGTGTGAGTGTGTGTGCATGTGTGTGTCTGTTTATGCATGCCTGCACACACACACACAGGGCCGCACGCACAGCCCGGGTGTTCTCCAAGAGATGGATTTAGGACGAACCAAAAGGACATAAAGCTGTGTGCTCGGAGCAGTTGCGAACACGCCAGGGAAGAGAAGACCTTAAAATGCGTGGAAAGGAAAATGAAAGATAAAGAAAGGTAGGACTGCCTGCTGGAGTGGGCACGGAGGTCAGCGCACCTGGGGTGACTGAACTGGGGATTTTAAAATGTCTCCCTGTTGGGAAAAAATTCTTGTCGTTGCTCACCTCGATCCCGAACTTTCTCTTGTAAATAAATTGACTGATTAAAGTTTTAAAATGCTCCCCTGTGCTTTTTAAAGTAGTCTCCTTCAATTTAACTTCTTATAGCTAATTTGAATAATTAGTTTAGATAAGCCTCTTATAGGAGATACATTTAAATGAAATCAGGGCACGAGTCCTTTCGGCTTCGGCGCAAGATTCAAACTAGCTTTCTTTTTTGGTTCAATTAAAAGTCATCTTTTAAAAATTCAGATTTACTGTCTGGATGAGATTCTGATGGTTACGTGGTTCACTGGACAGACCGATCAACGCTGAGCAACGCATCTGCCTCTCTGTCTCAATTAATAAACCACAGAATTTATACATGCTATTAATATTCATAGTAATTGTTCCTGGGTTAAGCCCCATCACATGTGTGTTTACATAGAAATAAAACCTGAGTTATGCAGTTTCTGAGGAAAATATTGGGCGATTTTTGCTTTGGAAGCTGGTAAAAAGATTCATGCAGTTTATTGACCACCATTAAGAGAGCTTACAATGTTAACCTCTAACTATGTATTTTTTTTTTTTTTTATTTTAGGAAATGTGCCAGCACATTAAAGAACATGATACTTGAGAGCTTGTTCCACATTTAATAGCAGTAATAGCTGATAGCATAAATAGATGAAAATAATATATCTGCTCATTTTGACATATGTGTCAGTCTAATCATTGTAAATGAGTGTGCTGGTGACATGAATCCCTTTCAACCTCTGATTAAAATGTAACATTGACCACAGGATTATAGAGCGGACTTAATTTTACTGACTGTTTTAACAGTTGTCACAGCTGTTGGGAGAAGGAAGGGAGCCTGAAGCACTCCCCAGCAGACAGAGTGAGGAGGAGGAGGAGGAGGAGGAGGAGGAAGAGGAGGAGGAGGAGGAGGAGGAGGAGAGTGCAGTTTAGTACATTTCAGTCTGATCACTGAGATCCAGACCTCGGGCATTGGTGAGCCATTGGGTGTTTTGAGGTCTGTACGTGGAGCTATACAAGTCTTATTTTGGATGACTCACTCTCTCGGTGTCAGGGTTTTGATTTTGTTTTTTTTTTTCTTTCTCTTATCTCTTCTGAAAATCTCCACTGAATTGAAATGTAACTATCCCAAAGCAGCAACGCCATGTCAGAATACGGGAGCTAAAATTAGACAGAAAGAAAAAAATGCAGGTAGCAACCAAAAAGCCTGCCCCAGAGTGGATGCTATCTTTTGAGGAAAGATAGGAGCCTGCCCAAGTCCCTCCAGATGTGTTATTATTGGAGAAATAGGAATGGCACTTTAAGTTTATTTTTCTAGGAAAGAATACTCGCACATACAGAGGTGGGGTTCGGATCACTTTCCTTTCTGATCTTTCTCTATAAATCTGTTAAAAATACCTGCAGCCTTAAAGGTGGGTGGTGGAGTTGGAGCTTTCAGATAATTTCCCTGTAAATTACTGGAGGTGACAAGCAGCAGCCGTTGGGGGTGAGGGCTGTCCAACCCGCGTGTCTTGCAAGCCTCCCCACTAAATCGAACAGGGTGATTCTATTTTTCTAACAAACCAACAACTGGGATACATATCCCAAACCACAGACCGTGGAGACGGCCAGGCAGTGGTGTTATGTAACATAGGATTGTTTTCTTTGGAGTACGTATCAAAGGAAAAATGTGAAAGTGGTCCTGAGTTATTGAAATAAATGTGGAGTGGGAGTGGTGCTAACGGTCACCTGTGTTCCACTAGCCCTTTGTGTTATGGTATATGAGTGTCACCCTGTGCACTACCAGGGGGAACTTTACAATCCTCCTTTTGCAGACAGACCTGGAAACCTGCTTTGCATGTTCTGGGAGGAGGTAAGGGGGTGACACCGGCTGGCCCTTATGGTGATGGTTTCTCATCTTAATGTGTTTATAGCACTGCCGCTTTATTTACTGAGCCTAGCGTGTTGCAGCGGTAATTAACCCATGTTATTAGCAAAGCCCTTGTGGATATCCATTAATTCTCTTGCATGGATGATCATTTTTCTGGTGTTTTTTCCTCCAATAAGGCATCATTGTTCATATAGACACATGTATATTGTATACATTAAATTGACAGCCTTTGATTTTTTTTTATTACATCCAACTTTTACTATATGTTGACCATCTCAGGAAGAATGGGATTGTAATTCAGGTTTAAAAAATGCTACTAGGAGAAAAATATATTTTTGCCAAGTAAAACAGGCAAGAAATCAAAGGTTAACAAAAGGAAGTGTTACAGAAATCAGGGTTAGCTTCAGATTTCTCAGATCTTACCATTTATGATAATTTGTATCTTCCTGGTCTTTTTATGTAGTTAATAACACTTTAGGAATTTTTTATAAAATATTGAGCCAGCAGAAAAATACTTGTGCTTCCGGTGCTGAGCAAAGATAAGGACCATCTCATTAGCTGGGCCATACTTTTGCAATTAATTTTAGATACCTGGTGCTATTCATCAAAAAGGGTAGCTAACTTCTCTATGATTCTGTTTGACAGTACTTTCACAGTACCTTACCCTGGCCAGAATCAGAGACAAAGAAGAGAGGATTCTTTCGGGAAGGGAGGCATAATATCCATCACCAGTCTCGGCCACTTGGGGAAAATTCCTCAACATTTGTTTTAGAACAGTGACTAAACAAAATATTTCTTTGTTTTGCTTTAAAGCAATGCCCAACCCTGAAGATCTTCCTGTATGTTGTTTTTCTACAAATAATTGAATTTCACATGCAGGGTCACTGCTGCTGCCTCATATACAAGTGGCAAATGATAGCAGTGATTTTTAAAAATCCAATTACAGCCAAATAAACTTTTCCAAAGCCCTTAGCAGGTATTTAGAAGAGCAAAAGGCACCGGAGGTGTCACGGTGGAACTTTAAGAGTCCTTGCAGTAGCGAAGCTCTGCACGAATCTCGCTCCCTGGCAAATTGGGAGCAGACAGACACAATGCGATGCTGATGCGTCTCAGGCCACGGGAGCCCTGGCCTCGCCAGCTCTCGGGAGAAAAATCTTTGATTACATTGGCCCAGTTTGTTCAGTTTTTATCTTCTTTACATCCTCTGGCATTGTATTGAATTGTCATTGTCCTAAAGCACATGAGCTAGAAATGAATTGCCATTCTCACCGTCCTTTGACAGTGAAATATTTAGCTTCTCTTTCTCCAGCCGTACTTCTGGGTGTGTTTGATACTGTAGGGAGGGCACCACGCAGCGCTGCGGCTTGATGTCTGGACTAGGTTTTGTGTGTTTTATCATTGGTTATTATTTCCATGGCCATGTATGATGGTGTGCACCATCTATTCCACTGTCAACCCATCCATACACCTCCAGTGCTTTCACACCAAAAGCTGTCAGGGAGACGCATGAGTGCGTGTGGGTGCACAGCTAGCACACGTGTGCGGCGCCTGCAGGCGTGGGGCCGGGGGGAGCAGGCCACAGGTACGCTGCTCACGTAGCTCCTGGACGTCTCTGTCTCAAGCACCGTTCTCATCGCCTAGCTGCCCGTTACATTGCTAGGGATGATTTCAAACTGGAACTAGTATTTCAGGAATTTACCAGGTCAGATTTAAAACCGAACTGATACAACTGCTACGTATTAAGACAAATAACAGGTGACCCAGTAAGTACATTTGCCTCTGATTTTTTAGATTTAAATGATTTTCATTCACGTATTCCATAGCTAGTGATCATAAATAATTTGTAAAATAGGAAATAAACTATTGATATTAAATGCATAATTGAAAGGATTGGGCCTATATCCAAGAAAAAAAATTAAAATAGCTCTTGGCTACATCCTTTCTCATGCAGTTGGACCTGATGCATATATCTAAATGCAAAGCACTGGCGCTTTCAAACACAAACCAAATATAAGCTTTTTTACATCCTGCACAAGCATGGCTTTTTGTTGTTCTTTCTTGCTAAAAGCAAGTCTATAAAATTAAGTGTTATATTTTCATAAAAAGCATCAGATTTCAACATGGTTTGGTTTTATTCTAGGACGTAAGTTTAGAGATCTTTGATTTTACTTTCATATGCCTGGGCATTGAAAATAAAAGTATTTGCACAATTGCTCTTTCTATTCATAGAATTTCTGTCCTAATTCATGTCCTCTTTTGAACCCTTCGATTCATTTCCTACTTATGTTTATTTGTACAGCATTTTACCACATTAACTTTTACTGTGTTTTTAAAAATAAAAATCCGCTAAGTGCTTTTTCCTACCACTGCCTCAGGTCCAAGGTAGCCCTTCCTGCTGAGGTCCGAGCTGACGGCCTCCTGCCTTCTGCAGGCTTTACCTGACCTTGTGAGTCCTGCTGCACGTTCGTATTAGACTCACACGTTCTAAGGTCTGGGAAACCTCAGCTAATTAAAAAAATATTCTATTCAGAGTTTTAGCCAACACTTCTTTTGTCGCTACTTTTTCTCTCCCAAAGTGCCAGGTCTTCCTTTTCCCCTGATTTAGACAACATTTCTCAGTGGTATGCAAATGTATTTCATAGTCAAGGATCTCAAAGAACATTTACGTGTTTTTATGTCTTATGCCTTATTCCTTTTTAGGGTTTTGGAAACAATTTTTAAATGGAGAAAACTTGCTGTTTAAGGTTTCATTTCTTTGAATGTTATGCCATTTTAATTTATGCATATATATATATATATATATATATATATATATATATGTTGATATATATACCCAAGGCAAAGCAACAAAAGAGAACATGCAGAGATTTTTTTTTTCCAGTTGGCTTCTTGCTGGTCAATTAAAGTCCATTTCCATCTGCTGGCACAGATCCCTGTGCGCTTGACTATGGCTAGATAACGCACCACTCCAGCTGTTAGCAGTGCAACCTAAGGCCACTTGAAATTCCTTCCTGTAGCATTGTGAGTGAAAAGCCCTCACTCTGGCCATTTCAGATGTGTTCAATTCTTGTACAGATGTTAAAAGTAATGGGAATGGGTCTCCTTTAGACGACATTTTAAGAGAAGAGTTTCAAGCTGCATTGATGATTTTAGTTATGCAAGCACTGTCGTCACACGCTGCCTCCTTTGCCTGCCAGGCCTCTTGGAATGAGGCGGAAGTGCGTGCACAGCGGCCATCATTTTGCTCGGAAGTGCATATTCGGGGTAGTGTGTTTTGGCACCACTTAACAAGCCAAAGAAAACAAATTAATATTGGACGTACGGAGGGCTGTCAAGCGTCTCACAGACATGTCAATTTAACTTCTCTCCGCCATGCACCCTGTCTGCAAACAGTTGCTTTAGAGAGTGCTAAACAGAGGACAGGCTACCAATAAATTTTCACTTCGATCAGAGATTGATAGACAGACAGGAGATATCAAATGTAAACCAGCTTGCTTGCTACCTTCTCTTTAAAAGCTATCTGTAAGAATACAGGTAACCGAGATGATAATGAGCTTCACAGAACCAAAGCTCCCTCACATCTTTCCACCACCTTGGAAGCCCAATGAGATATTCAAAACCAGGTCTCTAGAGTGGCACAGCTCCGTTGCTCTTATCTGAGAAGCAAATAAAAACTCAAAGAAGTGGCAAGTCAGAAAGGGCCCAGGCAGTCAATTTGCTTTTCACCAGATGGAGCTCTCTTTCTTGCACCTTGCATTTATTTTTAGGGGAAATAAAAAAAAAAATTTTTTTCTGTTTTCTTTTTGTATGTTTCATTCGATATGCCCAAAATAAAAATGAGTAAATCAAGAATTTGTGCACAGCCCAGAGGCATAAACACCTTTGTTTTCTCCTTGTATGGAAGGCCGCTGTGCACAGCAATAGCTCCTTTCCCATCTTCTGGAGAAACATTTCACTCCATTTTTATGGCTGTTGAGAAATTATACAAAGACTTGTTCCATAAGAACAACCCCTTTCTTTTTGATGTGGTATGAGTTACCTTTACATGGCAGTTAGTATGGCACCATAGTTGTAGGAAGTTTGCTTTGGAAGAATGATACAACTACATTATTCAAATATCAAAAATTACATACCGACAGCAAAAGGAACAGATCATTTACAGGACTACAGAGGCCGGGCTGTCTATTTAAGGAAAAGTTTCCAATGTAAGGTTCTTCTTTCATTGACTGATCTTTGCCCCTATTAATTCCAAATTATTGGAGCCCTTTAGTTTTTCCCCAAATGAGGGACGGCAGTATTCAGTTGTACTCATTCTCCCACCCATGGCCAACCTTCTGGTAGTGCTTCCTTTGCAGTGAGGTATCTGCTCACCCAGAGGAGATGTCTGCGAAGGTGTCCACACCTGTGCCGGCCCTTTGCGGTGGGAGGAATGGAGGAGCGGAGGCCTGGTGGGAACTCTCCTGGGAGGAAGCAACCATGTGCAGGTCGTGCCTGGGCCTGTGGGATGACAGAAGGGTCCCTTTCACCCGCCTCATCCGTCATGGGAAGGGCCCGTCAGCTGAATACTGCTGAACCCCACACGTGGCCCATCCGTCTTGCTGTCCAGGGGCTCTGGGGTGGGGGTGGAGGCTGGCAGGGTTTGGAGTTGGGCTGGGGGAGCACGGCCACCTTCTCTCCCTCCTCAGCTCACTTTTCCTTTAGCAAAGGAAGGTGCGGGGTGAGGGGGCACGACTGCCCAGGCACCCTCAGCGATTCGTCTCCAGGGTCAGGCACTAGCTGGCATCCAGTTGCTCAGGTGAATTTCAGATTTCTCTTCTAGCTTGAGAATGTCGTGAGTCTTGTCATCATGCCCCAAACTCGACCCATTCATGAGGAGGGCCTCCCAATCTCCCTGAACCAGAAATGGGGTCCGGCATTTTTCAGTCCATGACAATAGAGCAGAGGTCACCTGTTCGGGTCTCTTGGGGAGGAGGGATGGTTCTCCCAGCTTCTCCAGGAGCCATGCAGCCCCTTAAGTCTAAAGACTAAGAAGTAGACAAGGTGACGCACGCCCCTGTAATTTTCTTTCTTGATTTCCACCTGGTGACCAGAACTGTAAAAAGCCCTTTTAGGGATTTCGTGGCTGGAAAGTCTGTTGTGAGAGTGCAGGCACCATATGTGACAGACAGGCTCTCTTGTCAGGGTTCGTGGGGCGCGCTTGAGGCCACTGTCTGTTGTCTTACCTGGCCTGTGTCCTAAAGCTTCCGTGGCCCAGTGAGATGACAGCACCCCCAGTCTGAGCTGGTGCCCGCACTCGCACCTCAATTCTAACATATATTCTTTGAAAATTCCCATTCAACTCATCTGTCCGCTAAAGCAAGGTCATTGTCTTGGTCAGAAAGGAAGGCATAGAGTCCCCTCATGAGCATCTTCCTTTGCTCTGGGTTCCGGAGAGGTGGCTTTCGACTTTCCCTGTTTGTTTCCCTTTGGCTTCTGTTTGTGGTGCATTCTAGTTGAGTGGTTTTACAGTGTTTTCCTGATTGTTGTCAGTGTGGGACACTCTCTGCTGACATTTTTGTGAAGTTAATGTCACCGTAGTACAGCCCTTGGTGAGCTGGAATCCGGCGGCAACACCCAGAGGATCCAACTTCTACCTGCTTGTGTGTAAATACAATAGTTAGTTGGGGATTTATCAGATAGGTTGGCAGAAGGCAAGAGGAGCAGTGCACACTGTTTTCGGTCAGAGTGCTGTTCATGCACCTGATAAGATTGCGGGAGCTTTTCAAAATGCTGATAGACTTTGAAAAAGAAAAGAATAATCACTTCCACTGGCACCAGCTTATCGAGAGTGAGGGAAAATGCCAACACTTTTACATTAGCGAAAGTAAATGTTTTAGACAATCCGGGCCTTTTTTCCTCCACGTTGAACAGGAGGGTTGCTTTCTGGTGTGCTGGAGTGAACAGAAGGATTTGTTACCTTGACTAAATTTGTGGATAAAGAACCTTCAGGCTCAGCAGTGTCTTTGATAAGCAGGTCCGTCAGCACTGTCCCCCCTCTGGAGAAATCAAGCACTCCCCAGCCACTCTGGCTCTATTAAACATCATTTCTGACGGCAGAGTGTGGTTCTGTCCTTTGTCAGTCCGATCTCTTGTTCTTCCTGCAGATAGCTAATCGGCCCTGAGGGAGCTCCCAGCAGAGATACTGGGGTGCTGTGGCCGCACGAGTTGGGGTGTCAGGGAGTTTGAGCTGGAGTATGGCGGTTCTGTGCCAAATCCAGTCTGCAGAAAGCAGTGGGATGAACTATAAATTTTGGGTGTTTTAATGGGAAGATAAATGTACTTGTCCCAGTAAGTCCATTTTAAAGTGCCTCCTCAAAGAGAAGGGAGAGAGAGAGAGAGAGAGAGAGAGAGAGAGAGAGAGAGAGAGAGAGAGATGAATGGACAGACTGCTGGACAGATGGATGGGTGGATGGACAGATGGACAGACAGACAGGAGAACATCGGCTTTCCTCTTCAATAGAAACCGTTAACTTTCTCAGCCCTACCATTTTCTCTTCTTCGCAATTTGATGCCCACAAATAATTTGGCGTATTCAGATTTGATAAATGATAGTGCAAGAGCGGATTGATTGATTTTGGATTACTATTGATTACTCTCAATGAGATCACTGTGACATACTCGAATCAATAGTATTCGATTAAGCAAGGCACCAGCGGTCTATACCTTGGCAGCAGGAGGGAACTTGGGAACAGAATGTTCACCAGCTGATAAATTGACGAAGCATTCAGCTTTAAATAGCCCTTTGTTCAGCACTAGTTCCTTAAAATATATTTCATTGGAAACTTCGCTTTTTTGCAACTCGGGGCCCTTGTGTGGAAGAAAGGTCATCAGTTTAAGGTTTATTAAATTTTAACTAAAAACAACTGGGCTCCATTTAGGTGTAAAATAATTTAAGTACTTACCGCAGGCAAGCCTTCATGCCTTTGAGCTGTCGCTCAAAGGTTTCATTCTTTTATGAAGATGTCAATTGTAAACATAAAAATGCATCACTGGGAACGGAATGGTTTAAGATTCAAACTGAAATAAAAATTCCTGCCTGGGGAAAGCTCTATAATCAAAATAAGGTGGTCTTCAGCTGCTTCCGAGGTGGCCCGCTGCGGAGCTGTGCCCAGGGCGCCTGCAGGTAGCGCACCGCCACCAAGCACAGCGAGGAGGACTTTTTCTTTCTTGTCTGAATGTGTGTATCCCATCACCAAGACTCCGAGCGGAGAGCCTAAATATCGTTTGATCTGAACGCCAGAGCTGACACTCGGGCGCTGCCATTCCTGTCAAGAGCAAACTTACAAAGTTGTTAAGGAGAAAGCTTCATTTGTCCCATGCTCCAGGGTGTATCTGAGGGTTGTCACTCGCAGAACCTGGTGGCAAGGGAAGCCTCACTCTTAGGGTCTGTGTTCTCAGGCCCTGAGAGGTTGAACTCCTTTTTGCTTTTACCCGTGGCTGGCTGTACGAGGAGCCAGACTCTGGTGCATGGTAAGTAAATGCTCTGCCACTGAGCCATACCCCTAGTCCAGGTCAAGTTTTCAATTTTATCTTTTGGCACTAGGGTTTCAACCGAGGAGTTTTGCCCTAAGGTATACACCCCTTCTTTTCCCATTTTGAGATAGGGGCTATGCTGTTAAGTTTCTCCATTTAGTTCAAACTCATGGTCTCCCTGCCTTGGCCTTCCTGAGCACGGGAATTACAAGCATGGACCACCCCTGCTCCACTGAATAAAATATACTTAGATACACCCTCTCACTTGGATCTTAAGCTTTCAGAGGAGCCTAAGACATCTAGAGGTGGCTTTCTGAGGGAAAATCAATAAAAAATCAAGTTTAGAATTATGGAGTTGCTGTCAGGACATCAAGCTTTTTTGCATAAAAGTAAGGTTATGGGATTCTAATTCTATTACATTGAATAGTATAAAGTTGCCATTTTTGGAGGTCAAAAAATGGTCAAATATCAGCAGTTTCTTCTGATTCAACCCAATAATTGAATTTATTTTTATGCAGGTGATATTCTATAATCAAATTGGAAGTGACAATGAGTTTTTATTTTATGAGAAACTGTCCGATTATGGGCGACATGTGAATTCTGGCTGTGGCTGTGGCCAGGGCTCTATGAGAGCGACACTAGCTAGCCCCTCTTCTCCTCTGAGCCTGGCAGAGTGCAGCCTCCTGCAGCGTCAGGTGCACACTGCACAGAGCGTGCAGTCTGGACTCTACTGTGAGGAAGGGCCCTGTCTGAGACCAGCATCCATTTCCCTCCTGCTTGGAGAAACTTTCGGAAACGGGATGGTGGCCTGGGTCTGTTAGGGAACAGTACTGACACCCAAAAGGCCACAGCGCCCCGAGTAGAAGCTCAGGAAACTGGAGAGAGATGCCAGAACCCCAGCGGGCCTCCCCAACATTGATGGCGGGGCTGCAGTGCTAGGCAGTGTGTTGGTGCGTTGCCCCTTACCCCGTGACCCATGTGTCCAGTGGGCAGCATGCAGAGGGGTCTCTGTCTCGCCTGCAGAGCTGGTGATGTCTGTCTTGGCAGCTGCTGCCCCCCCACAAAGGTGCTTTAGGAGGCAGAGTACAGAGGCCCAGAGACTCGGAGGACCCAGATGTGCAGACTGTCGACATGCCGGCTGCCACGAGCTGTCTGTCCCACCTGCAGGCTATGGGCACAGCCTGGCATCCAGGTAGCAAGGAAATTGGCTGCCGGCAGATGCAAGGCAGGGGCAGCGAGGCCACCTTGGAGAGGAGGTCAGCACGAAATGCATCCTGACTCGGGTCACGTCAGGACTGGGAAAGCTCGTGTCACTCCGGGAAAGCGTGCAACAGCTTACATCTTGTTTGGGGGTGGAGAGGGGAGGGAAGGAGATGGCAGAGGAGGGGAGGGAGGGGAGAGGGCATCGTTGCTAGAGCTATTCAGAGCCCGTGGTGCCACTTTCTGCCTGCAAGCTCTCCCTTCCCACCACCTTTCCTCCCCATCTGTGGCACTGAGGCTGATTTATCACTGGTACTAAGATAAAAAAAAGGAAGTCATAGCTTTTGATGCTTGTTATTAGGTACACCCAGGGTGGGGGGGGGTGTGTGGGGACCAGGATGTTGGAAGGATGGCATGGTGGCCCAGAAGTCACTGTCCTGGCCACGCTGTGGCTTGGGATGACAATCTGTATGTATTCTGTTCATTTGGATGTAAAATCTACGCAAAGAGAGGTCAGCTGTAGAGTATTTGCAATAATTGTATGTGGGTGTAGATTCTTTTGGGTTATAATATAAAGTAATAGCTTATATTTCACACCTGATTAGATTCATCTTTTCTTTCCTTTTTTAAAAAAGCTATATCTGCATCAATTTTACCAAAAGCCATAAAATGCTCAGGAATATAAACAGCTAAATGCAGCTCAGTCTTTGTCAGAAAAAAAGAGCAATTGGTTGCATGTTTTCTGGGTGACCAACCTGGAACACAAGAACCTGGTTTGCAAAGAGAAATAAGCTTAGGGGGGCGTGGGGGACTCTGCACCTCCTGTCTGGGCCCCCACTCCAGGCCTGCACAGTAGCTTTTGTGCAGCTTCGCAGGGAGTGGGATTTTCAGAGCAGCGTGAGCCCAGCCCATCGGCAGGCTGCTAGTCCGCAGCAGGTGTGAACAACATAAAACAGGATTAACACTGAACCCAAGTGTGTACTCTAAACAGAAGCATGACCTGGCCTTTGGGCAGCCTGCAGGGCCGGACCAGGAGACAGAAGCCCCTCAGACCCATGCACTCGTTGTTTCCTAAACAGTGTGCGGTGAGCAGACAGGGCATCCATGGGAATAGGCTCTCCTTCTGTCTCGCTATTGTGAGCTACACACTCAAAACTTGGGCAAGAAGGCGCCTCCCGGAACCTTGCTAGGAAGGGGAGGGTAAAATCTGCCCTTCCTCAGCTGGGATTACGGGTCATGGTGCTTGGGTGCTACTGCCCCTAGGTGCTAGCTGAAGCTGGTCACCATTTGACGCAATGCATTTCCAGCATCTACAACACATGCAGTTCTTGGACATCAATTAACGCACGTTGTTGGTGGGTTTGTTCCATCTAAGTGGGTGAGCCCAAATAAATGAAATAAGCAATTTTATTAGAAATTGTGCTTCTCCCTTCGAGTTTTAAAAAAGCATTGCTACCTAATTATAAGCAAGAAAGCTCGTGGAAAGTTATAGTGGCTACAGCAACCTGCTGAGTGTGGCAAATAGGGCCCGGTGTGAAACGCATGGCACTTGAATTGCGTGTATTTTACTATGACAGAGAAAGAATATTCTTAAATGTTTCTCTTTAAATTATACTAAATCTACTTGACACTGTATATTAGATTAGACTTTGGCTATCTCACCTTTATTAGATTTATTTCAAAATCACATTTTGAAACTTTGTATGACAATCTCACCTAATAAGCGACCACCATTCATTCAGCTGCAGAGTTGCATTTTTTTTTTTTTTTTTTTTGTCTTTTTTTGAGACAGGGTCTCGCTATGCAGTTCAGGCTGGCCTTGAGCTCACTTTTGTAGCCCAGGCTGGTCTCAAACTCACACCGATCCTCCTGCCTCAGCCTCCAGAGTGCTGGGATTACAGGCGTGTGCCACCACGCCCGGCTACATTTTGTATTAACACGGGGACACACAAACCCACGCTCATAGGCACCTGCATTGATTCCTCCAATACCTGTACATGTAGGTTTTGGCATGTGTGTATTTCACTAATTTTTATTAAGGTAAAAGTATGTTTATCTAGACATTTATCCAAGATGATTTTTTTGAGAATATCATGCATTTACCAGAAAATATTTTTGAAATGTCCAAAATCAAACTTTCAACTCTCTTTCAACAGTGTGAAGGTAATATATATTACCTTTATTACCTTTATATCCAAGGCTATATTTATAATTTCTCATTTCCTCAGGCTTTCCTGATACTTTTTGTTTTTAATATTTATGCATGTGTGTGAGTTTGCTCCTAATTTTATTTTATAATTCGTATCATCTGGCATGTTTTCTGTGGGAATTTTGACACACACTGATACAGTAAGAATATCCAAGCCACTTTGAGATGTATATAACCTAAAAAAATCATGTTTTAGTTTCACAGCTTCTATCCTTCAAAGTTCACTTCATGCTACTTGCTCTCTGGTGTCACCCCCCACCCCCAGAAACGGCTGTTCCTTCTGTTTGGTATTTTTAAGTACCTCTGTTGTGGATGTTCAGTAGCTTGTAGGCTTGTGACCAAATGACAGTTAATGAACTCAGAAGGTAGACAATACCAGTTAAAAATGGATTGTGGAAGTATACTTTTCACAGCCATCTCTCTGGTGCAGCATGGATTGCGTATTATAACTTTTTGTCTTGCAGCAGAAAATTTACATGTCACTCCTTCACAGTTTCTTCAGTCTTTGAAGCCTCACCGTAATGTTTTCATCTGTATTTTCCTAATCATGCAAAAACGTCCCAATGTGTGCAGGCAGTGCCTTAGTCACTGAGGTCCTGAAAGCAGTGATAAGGATGTAGAGTCGAGATGCATGCGGGCGCAACAGTTTTGATTTTTAGGTAGTGTTATTGTCAGCCAGAACTTTTAGTTTCTTTTTCTTCTTCATCATCTTCCTCTTCCTTCTCCTTTTTCTTTCTTACTAGTACATGGCTTGCAACATGTAATGACGGTTCCCACCCTGGGGATCAGCACGCAGACATTTGAGCCAGTTGACCTTACAGTGCTGCCTGTCTGCTCCAGCTGGGCTGTGTCTACTCCACGGTGGGGGTGAGAAGGTAGAAGAGCCCAGGTAGGCCAGGGCGGGCTGGGCTGTGGAGCCTGCTCTGCTCTCCTTACCTCCCTATAAGAGGTGGGCCAGGTCCCCTCCTCCCTGGGGAGATTTCAAGATTTAAAGACTTGATCATCAGAATTGCCTTTAATTCTTAAAAGGCTCTAAATTTTGTGGTGTGTGTGTGTGTGTGTGTGTATGTGCGTGTGCATGTGTGTGTATCTTTTGAAGACTGCAGTTGGACGTGCAAAAATGCCTTCAAAGATCTTGGAAGAAGACAATTTTCTGCTATTTTGGAGAAGTGAATGGGATTTATTTGAACTGGAGTATGAGTATGTTGTTGCACTTTGGGGCAAAGGCTGGAATGAGTACACTTATTTTAATCAAAGTAAGTGACAACTTACAGGGTCTTAGCCACTGAGGTCCTGAAAGCAATGATAAGGACTACAGTTTTATGTGGTGCTTTGTTTTGTATTCTTCTTTGAGACAAGATTGCACAATGTAGCTCAGGCTGGCCTTGGACTTATTAGCCCTAGCCGGCCTCAACCTCTGACCCTCCTGCCTCAGCCTCCTGAGGGCTAGGATCACAGGAGTGTGCCAGCACTGGTAGTGTCATAAGGAAACCCTTCGTTTAAATTTGAACTGATCCCACAGGTGTTGCCTTTGGCCAGCATTCCCACAAATCGCCTGATAACATTCTCCAAAATGCAGGCCTTCAGTTTACCACAGAACTTGAAGGGTGGCTGCAGAGCAGATTTCTCTCCCTAAACTCGGCAGTGGATGCGCTTTATTCAGCCATTTTATGCATTTGTGTTTTGAAGATACAGATTGCTTTGCTTCAGGCCATTAAAATTACTGGCTTTCACATTTTTAGATGTTTATAGTTAGATGATTAGTCAAGTTAGACAGTAAGATTTATACTGGCATCAGTTAAGTTTATAGAAGGATTAAAATCACAGGATCGCGGTCCTGTTGGCAGTCGGGCTGTGCCAGAAACATCTCTGGAGAGTTTCTGTCAAGTGTTTATGCTCAATTAAAATTGGTGCCGCGCGTTGCCGAGCGCCTGTCTCGTGGCAGCTTGGCCTCGCGATGCCGCGAGAGTCTGCCCGCAGCCCACGTGCAGCGCTGTTTTGTGTGTGTTCTGGTGCTGGAGAATGACAAACTTGGGAAAGAAATGCCACCGTTTTGGAAATGGCACTAGAAAAATACTCAGAATATCCCAACTTGGTCTCAGCCAATATTTTCTGTAGAACCAAACGGCTAGAAAAACATGTATTTTTGCCTTCTCCTTCCAAATAAGCAGAGCTGCCACAACTGTGCGGAGAGACGCGCTCTATTTGTGCAGTTTGCAAAATATTTATGAAAAGACTTACTTACCCACTCGGTGAAGGCCTCTCTGGAAACCCATCCACTCTTCTGAGCCAGGCGGAATGTTTAAATTAGGTGCGTCCTTCTCTATGCACAATGCCTGAGCATTTTCTAAACCCTTCTCATAAAAGGAAAATCCACTTCCGGGACAAGAGCCCAAAACCTCGGGCTGGGGGCTGGGCTGGGGCAGGGGCCGGGCGGCTGCTCCCTGATGAGCCCCTGGGGGTGCTCGCAGAGGCCTTGGCAGGCCCTGCTTCCCTCCCCCAACACAGCGCGTGGTGTTCGGGTGATGCTAATGTACCTGGAAGGGAAGGCAGCCCGAGCCAAGGCAGGAGCGTGCGACGGGCGTCTTGCCATCTGCCCCACCTGCTGCATTCTGAGTCCATCTGGTGACTGCGGTGGCTCATCGTAGGCCTTTCCTGGGCAAGGCGCAGGCTGGAGCAGCCGAGTGAATTATTTGGGGGTTGGCATAAATAAGTGGAGAGGAGAGGCGAGACGGGAGGAAGAAGCCATGGGAGTCAGGGGCTCCCTGGACCTGGGAGCTGGGGTCTGAGGTGGGTTGGCCCCTCGGCCGCTTGGGTCAGAGGCCTAGATCACCGCCCAGGTTAAACGCCAATGGGGTTGATGGTGCCGTAGCCAGCCCGCATTCAAACAGAGCCAGCTTCCGGTAGGGCATCTTCTGGACGCTCAACATCAGTGAAACCGATACAGTGTAGGATTTTTATAGGGATTGATTTGGCAGAAGTAAGGCAACTGTGTGTCCGTCTGGAAGAGGGCAATCGGAGCTGGGGGAGGTGTGACAGGTTTGACTTTTTATTGAATTATAAGGTAGATCCATTTGGGGCTCCTGTGAGGTATAAAAGAAATCAGCAAACATTTCTCAGTTAATTGCATTTATGGGTCCGGCGATGCTGTTTTAGTTAGCTGCGGAGGACAAGCCCCGGCACTGACTCCGCCTACACGTTGGAGCCGTCCAACCTAGAAACCTGTGCATCCCTTTGTGGCAGCGCTCGGCAAATCACTGAGACAGGCGCCAGTGTCCCAGAATTCTGGGATGAACGCCGGAAAGAAAGGCTCTGAAAACGTAAGCTGCCGCTCGTGAAGTCCTTTCTGTTGCCACGCCCTTGGTTGAAATAAGGAAAATCTAAACACAATAATTTTTTAAAGACTCTGCGTGGCATCTTTTGGAGTCTCACAAGGTAGTTTTCTGAGGCTGTGATGGCCACGAAGCCCCAAGGGAACAGGTTTGTCTAAAATGGTTATAAGTCGTAAACGAAAGTTTGACACCGTGCGTGAAACGGGAAAGAACCAGCCGCTAGGCAAACGGTTCCTCTTTCCTCAGAAGTGGAGGATCGTTTTACTTTCCGGTGACCATGGAGGCTGCATAATTAAATTAATTTGTGATTTTTATTCACTCCTGTCATTCACATGCTAGATCAATACATACACACAAGTGAGGGGACATATTCAACCTAATATGTGCAGTTTTAAATCTCTGCTAAAGCCATGAACCAGAGAGGGTTTCTTAGCCCCTCCCCTGTTGCGCGTGTTTAGAATGCCACACAGCATTCTGCATTCTCAAGTGAACTATGTTCTTAGAGTGAGTGCCCTCCATTCTCAGTTCAGATTGGAAATAAATTCAATTTAATTGATTTTCTAGTTTGAGCCAGTGATGTTTGAGCTTCCATTTAAATAAGCAGCCTTTATTTATATCTGGAGTTAAATATGCATGGAAATGATCACATTGCTAATTCTATACCAGCAATTCGCTTGCTATTATTTCCAAATAAAATACTTTTTTTTCTGTAAATGTATTTATTGTAAGTCTTTTTTTTTTTTTTTTCTTTTTGAGACAAGGTCTCGCTATGCAGTTGAGGCTGGCCTTGAGCTCACTTTTGTAGCCCAGGCTGGTCTCGAACTCGCACCAATCCTCCTGCCTCAGCCTCCCGAGTGCTGGGATTACAGGCGTGAGCCACCACGCCCGGCTCTGTAAGTCTTTTTCGAAGTGTTTGCTATGACTTCATTTTATTGCACTTGACACCATGTGCCAGCACCAAACACTGTGCTTCCTTAAGCAAGAACTCAGGCCCATGGTAGCACGCTTCTAGCTCAGGGGGCTTTGGGGATGCAGAGGTCATCTCTCTGCTCTGTGGCCCCATGCCACCTCTGATGCCCAGCCTCAGGGGCTGCTGTGCCTCATAGACCTGAACATGAGCTGTGGGAAACACTAGGGCCCCTCAGTGTATGCAGCGTTGGCCTCCAGGACCCCGCCTGTCCTCTCGGGACCTTCTCCTGGAAAGTGATTCATTGTTCCAGGTCACTAGAATGCTGTGTTTCAGTCTAACCACAGGAAGCACAAAGTTGAGAGAGTTGCCGTCTTCCAAAGTGACCTGTCCATGTTGGTGGGCAGAGCTCAGGGCACCGCAGGGTGGGCAGTAGACGCAGCCAAGCTCCTTGTGCCCCAGGGCATCACGGTGTAGACATGGCTGGTGGTATGCACAGGCACATACAGCCTGCCTACTGATGTCTTGAGTTGTTCTGTATGCACCCCAGCTTCCTCTGTTTATTTTTCCACTTTTGCTTTCAGTTTAAGACTTGCTTTGCCCCTTTCTGTGCTCAGATGCTGGGGTGTCAGAGTTGCTCTGATCTCATAAAGCCACCGCCTCGGACCAGCGTCACCCACATGCACCTGATTCTACCCAGCCACGTGGCTGGACCTTCTCTGCCTGGGATGGGTGACAGTTTGCAGTGTCCAGAGATCAGAGTGATCTGTGCCGTCCAACACAGGGGGAGGGGAGTGTCCCTTCCTTCCAGGGGCTGGGAGACTCAGCCTGATGAGTGCTCAGGACATTAAACTTCCCTGTCACCTCTGCTTCGAGTTCCATGTGTCCCGGACTAGAGGGGACCCTGTCATCTAGAGGTTCACTTTTATCTCAGCAGCATTTTAGCAAAGGTGTTCTTTAAATCACAAACATCACCCTTAAGAAAACAACAAAAAGAGCGTGTGCCCAAATATTGTGAGGAATTTTACAAGTCAGGTTTTACAATCTGTCTAGGAGATTCCCAGGAGAAAATCAGCATGGCTTCTTGCTTTCAAGAATACCGACTTCATAATTATCTGCTGACCTAAGTATTGCAAGGATTTCATTAAAACTAAAAAATAAATAAAATGAATGTTAAATAAGAACCCTTGGTAGAGCCCTGCCCACATCTCCAAAGTGAGTCTGCCATCGGGGCTCTTGCTGAAACTTGCCGTCGACAGCTGAGTCCGATGAGCTATGCTTCTGGTGAGCTAGCTGCTTTCCACACTGCTCTCCAATAGCAGTTAGCACTGTTATTAATTATACGGGATAAGTAGCAAGTGGTGGCATCCATGTTGCTGCTTAATAGCTTCCATAAAGAGCCCCATTATCCCATTGGTGGGGAGACAGAAGACCTGATGATAAATCACAGGTATTTTTATGGCTGCCTAAGTGTGGAGGTCAGGTGACCACATGGGGTTTCCCCAAAGCCAGGCTAATAAATAGAGTGACATCTCCCTAAGTGTGAAAACAGCATGGCTTGTCCTTCTCTTAGGCATGTCCCAAGTGGTCCAGGGACAATGCCCGATTCTCCATGTTCTTAAAAGCTACAGATAAAACCTAGTTGTATTTGGTCAGAGGGACCCCAGGGTACTGAGGCCTTGGTTCTGCTGCTCAGTGCCTGGCGAAGCAGCAGCCCGGGTGCCCAGGAGCGGAGCTGGGAGAGAAATCCACGGGCACGTCTCTGCAGGGATTTCCGGGCATGGTCTCACGGGGGTCCCGCTCCGCCTCGGGGTCCTGGTTTGAGTTCTGTGCTGGGTATAAGCATTGAAAACACTACAGCTCATCTTAGGAAGCCTGATAGTGTGATACAGGGTGTGGGGCTGAGAGCTGGAGAAATTTATGCTGCTGCTGAAAGTATCTTAAGCAAAAAGTGCCTGGTGAGAGCAGGAACTCAATAAATATTTCACACACACTCCCCCCACTTGGCTCTTAATAACGGGGTTGTTAGTAGCACCAGGGGAAAGTACAGAGCTGCGACTTTGCTTCTCAAAGCCAAATTAGCTCCCTACCTCAGCCGACAAGCTCTGAGGCTGAAATGAGTCTATTTCTCTCTTGCGCACACGGCTCCGTATCACGCTCCAACTGCTTATAATTGCTGGATTCCCTTTCTGGAATTAGCTCTGGGGAAAGCAAAGTCAAGATCGAAATGTAGCCTCTCACTGGTTTCTTTGCTGCCTGGAAGGCTAGGGTAAGAATAGAAGCAGCAAAATGTGGCATTTAATTATTATCATTAAAGAAGATATAGAAGTAAATGTAGGTGGGGTCTATGGAGGGGACTGAAGGGAAGGTCTAGCAGATGATTTAAGGGATATTTGTAGATTCTTTCCGTCTCTGTCTCTGTCTATCTCTGTCTCTGTCTCTGTCTCTCTGTCCCTGTCTCTCTCTCTCTCTCTCTCTCTCTCTCTCTCTCTCTCTCTCTCTCTCTCTGTGTCTCTCAGTGCTGGAGTTTGAACCCACATCCTCAGCCCTGTTTTAAAAGAGGGTCTTGCTTAGTTGCCCAGGCTGGGCTGGAGGACTCTGTGATCCTCCTGCCTCAGCCTCCCAGACTGTGGGGATTATACTCTGCTCTCTTATCCTTTGCAAAACACAAGCACACGCCTGTGCTTCTGGCTTAGCAGAGCCCTGCCTGGCTGGGATGCTGAGCCCTGCCCCAAGCCTTGCCACACACATTCCGAGAACCCGGCTGACACTTTCCGAGTGTGGGTGCAGGGGCGTGGCAGTGCATGTCCCGACGTGTGCCACTCCCCTCTCACTGTCTGAGAGAGCGGCACGGTTTTCACGGACTTGCTGGACAGAGTGTGACCTCCTATGAAGACCCTAGGCAAGTGATTTGTTTTCAGGAGAGCACCTCGTTCCTGGAAACTTGCTGTGTGTGGAAAAAGATCGGTGCAGTGCACCTCGGGATAGGAAGACTTCCAAAGGCTGAGGGGGCCCAGGTATCTTCCACGTCCCCAGACTCCAGCGTGCACCAGCAGACGTGGCCACCTCCTCTCTCCCTGGGTCGCCTGTGACCCATGCATCCTCTCAGTGTCAACCCGGGCAGACCGGATGAATGGACTTACATAAATTTTAAAAATGCAGCTCCTTTACCTTTTCTGAGAGCCTGTAAATAAGAGCTAGGAATTCTATTAGGCCTCAGAGGTGGAAATCCATAGGAAAGCCTTCTACTTCATAAAGGCAGCCCCTCGCCCGCTCTTGCCACGTGTAGTGTAGGAATCCTGCCGCCCCAGCCTGACACGGCTAGCCCGAGCTGATTGGTGCGTTGCCCTGCACAGCAGTGCAGGTGCTGCAGCTTTCCTTTGCGGTGTGAACTGGTGCTTCCTGCACAGGAAGGGGCAGAAGGCATCTTTCCCCAGTGTAACAAGTGAAAATGGCATTGAGTAAGGGACAATGCCTTCTGTTCACACTCCTTCCCCGCGCACCCTGTCCATTTGTCCACTGGAATGAGCCACTTGTCATTCTTCGGGATTTTTCTTCTTTCAACATCAAGAGTTATGAAAGGAAAATTTCATTTTTCCCTGGCCCTCCGTGACAGGCAGACGGAAGATTGTGGTCATTTGGATTAAAAACCTATCCATCACTCCCCGCCGCCAGATTATTATGATGTCTCCTTTGAATATATGAATTTCACACAGCGCATGGTGGGACCCTAAGAATGCCAACTTTTTCGATAAATAATTATCCCGTTGGTGATGGACAGCTTACTGTTGCCATATTTTCTCACCTTTGCGCCATTCTCACCCTTCCTACCCACCCTATAAATCTTTGCTCTCCTATTGAATAAAACTACTAGAGTAACAACCCCTGCACTCGGCACAGTTAGCCAATCACCCACCACCATTCACCTAGCATTACTTGTTTTCTGGGGACAGATATTTCAGTAGACAGTCTGGTGTAAATCTGGTATAGCAGGAGGATAATAAGCAGAAGAGCCGGGCGTGGTGGCTCATGCCTGTAATCCCAGCACTCGGGAGGCTGAGGCAGGAGGATTGGTGCAAGTTCGAGACCAGCCTGGGCTACAAAAGTGAGCTCAAGGCCAGCCTCAACTGCATAGCGAGACCCTGTCTCAAAAAGACAAAAAAAAAAAAAATAAGCAGAAGACCTCAGTTCTGCACTACTGTGACCCAGGTAAGAGGTCCCAGCTTTGTGAGGCTTCGTGGGGAGCGAGACCACTGAATGAATGACGTTCTCATCACACACCAGTTGACGCCTGAGAGGGGGACATACACAGAGGTGGACGAAGGCCAGGCAGGTGTGGCCAAGCTCCAGAGCCAAGGTTGTCTCAGCTCCAGTCTCCCACATCTCAGAACTGTCCTCCTGGGAGTATGGGGGCGTTGGAAGCGCTGAGCCAGACTGATCATCCCGTTCTTTCTCAGACCCGCGTGGAACTGGCTCCTGCCCAAGCTTTGACACCTCGCTGAGGCTTCGGACACCAGATGCCTTGGTTGTCAGGCACCCCTGGTGGCGGGGGCGGGGGCGGGGGAGGGCTTGTTCTAACTTCCCCTCTGTCTCCCTTCCCCATCTTGGGCTAAAGTGAAGAAATCTTACCTGCTCTGTTCCCTCCTGGAGAAGGGACAGGTCATCCGGAAGGCAGGACTGATGCTGTGTCTGAGCAGCCATGGGGGCTGAGAATGCTTGTCCAGGGGATGTCACCCCATCCGAGGACTCTGGCACTTCTCTGCTGCTGGGAGCCCTTGTCCGTGAGCTGGCGAGCAAAGCTTGAGTACACATCCATGATCCTGTCTCTTTTTCCCCCTAGTGAGTGCCTGTGATGCTCCGATGCAGTGGAGCTGGTTTAGAAGCTGGCTTTGACTCCATTTTGCCCAGATTTGTGTTAAATTAATTGTTATCCACATGCGATCTGATGAAGAGCTCTAACCTCATTAGTTTCTTGCATAACTCGCACAACCTTACTTCTTAGCATGGCTGTTTTGACCTAACCTGAAACCCACAACATTTCCTTCTGGGGGAAGAAAAAAAAAAAGAAGGAAGAAAGAAATCCTCATTTCTCTTCCCAGCCGGTCCTTGCCATGCTTCTGGAAGACACAGAAGATCTGTGAATTGGTGGAATTAAAACCATGCGATAGCAATTAGCCTAGCATCTCCACTGCAGGTGCTGGGCAGCTGGAATCATGTTGTGTCCCTCAGTGAGCTGATGCTGGTGAAAGGGAAAGGCCAGCTGAGCTCAGACCGCAGTGTTGAGACCCACACAAATCATAGCAGACCCCAGCTGAATCGTTATTTGTAAGTACCCCGGCTAAGTGTGCATTGCTATTTCAGAGCTAGGCGCACATTTACTTTCACATTTGTTTATCCCAGCAGTTAAAAATAATTTATATTTCTGGTAACAGCTTTGCATAATATTTTTTTAATGAGCAGGACATATGTATTGAGAGAGAGAAAGCTCCTGTCTGAGAGAGGGACAGGAGGGATCCCCTGGAACTTTGCATCATATTTAAACTTTTCCAAAATATTCGCTTTTCAGAGTCTACTTCTCATGCAGTACATAGGCCAAGCTAGGTTCCTGCTTTGCTCTGTATTTGTTTGTTTTGTTTTACGAGGACAAGGACTTGTTCTATATAGTTCAGGCTGGCCTTGAACTCATTGTGTGGTCCAGGGTGGTGGCCTTCAAATCATGGGAATTCTCCTGCCTCAGCCTCCTAAGCTCTGGGACTATAATATTTCTATTTTAATAGCCAGATAGATAACCGAGGTACAGTGACATGCAATACATACAAATACTGTTAATTAATGATAGCAAGGAAGTGGCCAGGAAGTTCTTCCTATTCTCAAGCTGCCGTGAAAGAAGAATGTTTCTCCTGATTGGAAAACTGATCATCTGTACCTAGCGAATATCAGTCTTCCTGGAGAATCACCACGAAGCCTTAAGCCACCTTCTCCTTGTGATATAAATAATCCTAATTTCTGAATCACTTTGTAATTTTGACTTTTCAGCACTATTGGTGGGCTTTGTTCTTGGACATTTAAAATAACTTCAGGGATTTTTTGTTTGGTCTGTATATTTTTGTATGACTTTAGCTCGCATTTTTTTGTTTTTTCTTGGTTGGGAATTCGCACGATGAAGACAAGAACTCTGGCATATTTACCGTGTCTATCATTGTATAGGGAAGCCCAGCCATTAGAAAATATGAGTTCCTTTGGCAAGGACGGCGTTGGTAGTGGTGTGGGACTGCCGCTGACGTTTGAGGCTGCTGGCAAGCAAATGTTGTCATCAAATGTTTGTGGCACAGCACTTTGCATTCCAAAGTAAGGGTTCTGCACATAGACAATTCAAGTTCTGGTTACGTGATTGAGCTCTGTCTCCTCCTCTGTAAAATACAAATAATGCTTTCTACAGGGTTGTTTGATAACCAATATAGGATTGTAAAATTTTCTCCTACCAACATAGAAAGCAGGGGGAAAAATACTTTCCAAATACTTCCGAAGACACAAAAAGTTATGCCAATATTCTTTTTGTTTTTTGAGACAGGGTAGTACTATGTACGTTAGGGTGGGCCTTGAATTCACAGTGTAGTCCAAACTGGCGTCAAACAAACTCAGCCTCTTGCCTCAGCCTTCCATGTGCTGGGGCTACTGGCGTGTGCCACCATGCTCAGCTTAGTATTTCTCGAGAGAGTCCACCAGGCTGTCCAAGCAGGTCAGAAGACAGCATCCTCTGCCCCTCTATACCAGCATGCCACAATCTTAAACTCTTGCTCTATGACCTTGACTTGACATCTAGAGAAAAGATGCGGCATTAAAAGTGACGCCCAAGACCTAAAGAAACCAGACATAAAAATCTCATGTAGTGGGGTTATTTCTGGAAAACAAAACAACATTTCTGGGAAACGGTCATATCTCCAATGGGACAGACCATCTTGTGGTGCATTTGTTAGTTAATTCTGTAACAAGAGTCTGTTCAGTGACAGAGCTGTTTAGTAGCTGACAGAGATCTCACACCCTAGGAGATATCAGAATGCAATTGAGGCAGGATGTGGCACCTGCCTTCAAGGAACAGGTTACTTAAAAATTTTGAAAATAACAGCCTCAGATGCACTTACATGAAACAGAGCACAGGGACTGTAGGCCCCTACGCCAGTGTCTCACGTGGCTGCACAGAGTTACCAGCACCAAGCCATTCATAGACCTGCATGGTGGACCTTTCAGATCCACGTGTGTGTGTGTGTGTGTGTGTGTGTGTGTGTGTGTGTGTGTGTCTGTCTGTGTGTGTGTTGTGAATGTGTGTGTTTGGGTAACATGTTAATATTATCCCATAGTTATTGCTAACTGACCAGGCCTACCACCTCCTAAACAAGTGTATGGTAGAAGCTTAAGAGTCGAGTAGTGTCCGTGGCATGAAGCCAGGTGCGGAGGCCCACGCCTGATATCCTAGCACTTGGAGGGCTGGGGCAGGAGGATCTTTGGCAGTTTGAGAGCAGGCTGAGCTAAGAAGTGAGCTCCTGGCCAGCCTAAACTGCATAGCGAGGACCTGCTTCAAAAGGGGAAGCCAAACGAGGGTCACATGGAGGGATTTTAGGGCTCCAGGAGGATCCAAACCCTCTCACAGCATTGGAAATTCACGGGGGGCTGAGCCAAACTCTTGTCTTGGCAGCTCTGTATTTATTTGTTGATCAAAACAAGGGAAGGAAATACTGACACAAGGGGAGAATCTGAGCAGGACCTTTTCGAGACCTTCAAGGACTTCTCCAAGTAAGACATTATGATAGTTTAGAAGAACTGTGTTGCCTCCAGGAAGGTCTCCACCCAGGAGTGAGATGCCCAAGGAGGCTACAGTCTTCATCTACTTGATTGAGGTTCGAGCCAGGTATCCTTGGCTGTGACCTTGACCTCCAAGCTTCACAGTTTCACTTGCCATTATAGGCCTTGCTCGGCAGGGACCAGTGGCTCAGAGGTTCACTTACTAGGAGTCTGCTGCTGCCAGTTTCCAGACAAGGGACCTTGGCCTTGGGCAGGCTCTCAAGTGACCATGAAAAACCAATTGGTTAATGTGAGTCCTGGTCACAGCTGCTTTGTTCCTTCATGCATGTACACACACATTTAGTTCTATGCAGTATTATCACAGGTGAGATTCTTGTGACCATAAACATGAGCAAGAGAAGGGACAGTTTCATCACAAGGTGTGTAGTTGTTTTCATGTTGTGCTTAGTGAAAAACTATACCTGGTTGAAGCAGTACCACTTGGCTGCTTTGCTCTTCCTAGATCTCGGGGGCAGGACTGCCTTGGGTGATGCTTGGGATATCTGGCTCCTTCCTTTCCCTTCAGCCCAGGCTCCCAGTGCCTCCTTTTGTCCATGGCTCCCTGGTGCTGGATGGAGAGCAGCTGCAGTTCCAGACTTTGACCTTGCAAGTTCCAAGGCCTAGCTGAGCTCATCTAGGGAAAGGCCTGGGACAGATTAGTAAGGAATGCGTTGGATTGATGGATGTGTGAGTGGATGGGTGGGTGGGTGCATGGGTAGATGGGTGGATGAGTGGATGGGTGGATGGATAGACGGGTGGGTAAAAAGATGGGTAGATGGATGGGTGGATGGATGGGTGGGTGGGTGGGTGGGTGGGTGGATGCACAAGTGTGTGTGTATGTACGTATGTATGTATAGATTTGTGGATGGGTAGATGGGTGGATGAGTGGATGGGTGGATGGATAGATGGGTAGATGGATGGATGGATGGGTGGGTGGATGGATGCACAAGTGTGTGTGTGTATGTATGTATGTATGTATGTATAGATTTGTGGATGGGTAGATGGGTGGATGAATGGATGGATGAGTAGGTAGGTGGATAGATGGGTGAGTGGATGGGTGGGTGCATGCATGAGTAGATGTGATGTAAGGGAATGAAGCTCCCAAACTGAAAGATACCTGGGACAAGTTTGTGTTCTCCAACACTGGTGAATGAATTTTAAGAACAACTGAGGTTAAAAGCAGAATATTTACTGGGAGAAAGAAAGCTTCTGTCCAAGGGAGGAACAGAAGGGAGACCTGAGTGGGTTGCTCAGAAAGCTGTCTTTTCCCGGGATTTTTAGAGAGTAAAACTAAGTGGTGAGGCGGTTCTAAGGTGGAAACCATGGGAACTCACTTAGGTGGGCATGGGCGGGACAAAACTATGGTCAACCAATGAGATTACAAGCACCACTGCTCAAGTAAAATTGTTAAAAGTGGAATCAAATGGAGAAGCAAGTCATGTAGCAAGCAAGCATGAATATGGGACAGGGTCTCTTCCTGTTGGGGGTCGGGTTAGTGACTCATTCCGGCTCTTTCAAGGTGATTGATACCTACATAGAATATCAATCTCTGATGCCCATTCCTAGGGCAGTATGTGGCTGCATTTAGTTACTCTTTCGTCTTGAGGTCTGGCCCACAGCTGGAGTGTCTGTCTCTTCTAAAGTTGCAGAGTCTCCTTGTCTTCCATATTGTCTCCTTGAGGGCCTGGCCCTGTCTGATTGTCTATAATCCTTCTATCTAATTTAGCAGCCTACAACTGATGGATGGGTAGAAGTTGGAGGGATGAATGGGTGGATGGAACCAGAGACCACAGTGTTGAAAAAAGTACAAATTTGGTTCAGTTTCTTCCCTTCATCACATTGACTGGCTGCACATGGCCTGTCAGATGACAGCTGCCCTAGGCTGCGTGGTCTTTCCCGTGGCCCCAGCGGTCTCTTCATTTCTCACTGGCCCATGTCCTAGCATGCGGTTTTGTTTGGTTTCACTGAAAATCCAATCTTTCCACAGGCTCACTGGGCTCAGGAGGTGGAAGACCACTTTCTGTGCTTGACTTAGCTCACAGTCTTAAGGTTCCTGTGCTGCCGCACAGGTTGGAACAAGACGTGCTTCCTTTTAGGGTATGTTTTGGCCCTAACGCGCGGTGTCCATTTGTGCACGTGACTCAAAGGTTGGTCTTTTCTGAGGGTGGAAATGTAGGAGTACAGCGTGGTCAGTGACGGGAGGTCACATAAAGGTGTGCACTGGGGTGGGCGGTGGCTAGGTATGATGGTGGCAGCAGGTGCAGGGTCAGGGAGCATGGAGGAGGGTCTGAGAGGCCTGTCAGAGAGACTGTCCCTTCTCTCTTTTTAAAAAAATTTTGTCTTCTACTTTGTGTCAGAGAGACTGTACCTTCTCTTTTTTAAAAAAATTATCTTTTACTTTTTGAGACAGGGTCTGGATATGCAGCTCAGGCTGGTCTTGAGCTCACTTTGTAGCCCAGGCTGGGCTTACTTCGCAGAGATGCTCCTGCTTCAGCTTCCCAGTGCTGGTAATGCAAGTGTGCGTCACCAAGCCCAGCAGTGAAGCTGTTCTCAGTTGGACTTTTAGGGAGCTTGACAGCTGCACTTCAGGAGGGAGGGGATGCATGGTACCAGGCATCCTTGTGAGCTATGACGGTGGTACGGAGAGGGAAGCAGCCAAAGGCCAAGGGTACAGTGGCTCTGGCTCTGGCCAAGCAGAGCTGGCTACCTGGCGGCTCCCTGGGGTGCACACAGCTGGTCTTTCCTTTCCGGGAACCTTGCAGGGCTGTGTCTTCCTGCTGCTCCTGAGACTAAGCTATGCTCCGCCCCATTTGGGTGCGTCCACAGGGAGGGGCAGGGAGAGGGAGAGGCTGATTGGCTGGATGCTGAGCTGAGAAAGGACAGCAGATCCCGGAGTGGTTTCTTTTCTCCTTCTAAGTTGCCATGTGAAATTCTCCCTCTGGGGTCTTCTTAGAAACGGTACACTTTTTGAAATGTCTTATTTTACTTACTCTGTTCCCTCTATTGTACTTTTCCGTTTCTCTCGATTGCACTTATGTGGGAAGGCGCGCATGTTCAGGGCTGAATCAACGTCTAAGCAGTCAGTGACGCTTCTCATTCGGATTTCATCTCCCCAAACCCTCTGTTTTGGGGACAGGTGTGGCTGGGGCTTGGCTCACAGCCTCGCGCTCCATCCCGAGGCCCTTCCTCTTCCCACTTCAAATGTTGGTTTCTTGCGATGGAATCGTACCCATTTCCCCAAGCTGCCACCAAACTTCCGGCTGGTGTGCCTCCGCTTTCCAAGTCCCTGGGATTACGGGCATGCGCCGCGTCTCAGGCTGTCCATTTTTCTTAATTCTAATAGTGATAGCATCTACTCCATTTATTGCTAAAGCAAAACCAAGGATGTATGTTTGTATCTATGTGTATTTTGGCTCCTTGTTTTTTTTTTGTTTGTTTTTTTTTTTTTTTTGAGACAGGGTCTCGCTATATAATTGGGCTGGCCTTGAACTTGCTGTGATCTTCAGCGTCAGCTTCCCGAGCGGTGAGATCCAGGGCTGCATCCCCAGGTCTGGCTCAGGAAGCAAAGTTTACCGTCCCAGCTGGAGTTAGGCCCATGGGCCATAATCAGTCAGCTCTCGCTACCTATTTCCAAAAGCTGCTTTCCTGTGGGCCCGGTTCTGGAGAAGGCTGAGAACCAGGGTCCGAGCGGCTGCCCTCACTTCCAGGTGCACACACAAAGCTCGGGAGTTGTTTCCTACCGACAGTCACGAGACTGTGATTCCCCATGGACCTGAGTTGGGAAAAGTCTGAGCCCAAAGGTGAAATCCTGGCCTCACACTGGGCTCCACAGCCATTCTGCGCTCTGCGGTGTGCCACCAACCTCAGGAAGTCAGTGCTGATCCAAGATTCGCTCGTTAATTACGGTCTAGAAACTTGTCCAGGCGTGGCGGTGCTCACCCGGAGGAATCCCAGCCCACCAGAGGCTGAGGCAGGAGAATCCCTGGGAGTTGCGGGCAGCCCGCGCTGTGCAGCAAGTTCAGGCAGCCTGGAATAGCAAGACCTGGCCTTGTAGAATGAAAACAAAATGAGATTTAGAGGCTTCTGGGAATTCTGGGTCTCGGTGCTTAACCTATTTTTCGAAATGTCTGTTTACATCAACTTCACCAAGACAAAGTGTACCTGCAGGGAGTCCTCTCTGCGGCACCTGGCAAGCTGAGCTGTGACCCGAGTAGTCCAGATGCACTGAGCCTCGCGCTGAGCAGTCCGATGTCACACTGGAGAACCCAGGGCATTTTGGCCAAGAGAGATCAGGTTTTTTTTTTTTTTTTTTTTTTTGTCTTTTTGAGACAGGGTCTCACTGTGCAGTTCAGGCTGGCCTTGAGCTTACTTTTGTACCTCAGGCTGGTCTCAAACTTGCACCGATCCTCCTGTCTCAGCCTCCCAAATGCTGGGATTACAGGCGTGTGCCAACATGCCCCGGTTCAAGAGAGATCAGTTTTAATTATTGGAGAACTTCAAAGACACGGTTTTTGTGGCACCTATCCTTCTTTTTTATTGATGTTTAGAGACAGGGCCTCACTCTGTAGCCCAGGCTGGCCTCTTCAGTACAGCAACCTTCCTGCCTCAGCCTCCCAAGGGCTAGGATGATGGGTGTGTGCCACCTGGCTGGCATGAATGCCTTTTATGTGTCTACTAGCTTTGGCTTCAAGGCCTGTAAGATGCACGCATGTCACGTTGATCGCCATGCATTGGCTTTGACCTTTGACTGGGATCTCTTTGTGCAAGTTGTGTGTCTGTGTTAGTAGATGTGTAGCTGTGACGGGACACACACACACACAGAGCTGTATCACAGTCTATCTGTCCATCCCCCAAGTACCCTGGGTGGTCTCCAGGACCACACTGTTGGGAATAAAGCTCTTACATGCGTGTGCATGGGTGTGTACACGCGTGTGCCGTCCTTCCTGCAGGGTGCAGTCTTGCTCGGTAGCCAGGAGCCCTGTTGTGGTTGTGGAGCCAAGGGTTTGCTTCATGTAAGACACTGCTGAGCTGTTTTTTGCTAAAGCAGTGCACTGCGTTCTGCACATGAGTTGCAGTGCTGAGCCCCCTCACCAGTGCTGGTGCCTGAAGACTGAGGGGGCTCTGCCACCGTCCAGTCAGAAGCTCAGCCTTGTTCTCAGAGAAGTTCCAGGCCCTGTGTACTAGGCCAGCTTGCTGCCATGAGCGAGGAGTGCGAGCATCAGCACATTCCTTAATGATAAGAGTCTTGTCCTGTGTTACAGTTTATCATCTTTGTAATTTGGTTGCTTATTTTTGATAAAGCTTTATTTTCTCTCATGTGGGTAGTGTGGTTGTATGCATTTTTGTTTATGTAAACATAGTTTTTTCTGCTCAAGTTGTTTGTTACAATCTTAGACAACATATTATCTTCTATGCTAATCTCCTGTCTCTTAAAAATCAAGCTTTCAGTGTGCTAGTTGTTGACAATATGTCAGTAGCTAGATTATCACACGAGTCCCAGTAAACTGAAAATTTATCTCTTTAAAATGTGCATCTTGCCTATACTACACACACACACACACACACACACATATACATATATATATATATATATATATATATATATATACATATATATGTTGGTCATTCAGATACTACCAGTTCAGTGATGAGTTTTATTTAAAATCTTCTCTACAAAGGTGTATTTATAATTAGATCTTTGAAAAACAGAAAAATACATATTTGTTGTTGTTGGTGGTGGTGGTTTTCTTTGAGGCAGAGTGCAGGCCGGCCCTGAACTCACAGCAATCCTCCTGCCTCAGCCTCCTCAGTGTTGGGACTCCAGGTGTGCACCACCATAGCCAGCAATGTAAGTACATTTTCATCATGGTTTCCATTATTTCTTGATAATGAGGAGCCACTATCTCATCATCCAGCCCAAATTCTGCACCACCGGGTTCCAGGGCAGAGGGTCAAGGGGCAGTAAGGAGGAAGCCAGGTGCCCAAAAGCCCCATGAGGACTCCCGCGCTGCCAGAGCGCACCCACTTATTTTGGAAGGCAGGCCTGTGGTCCCTGAGGTACTGCTGCCTTTAGGGCCAACATGCTTTCACAGACTTGGAGAGCAGTCAAACAGGGCCAACCCTGAACCGCTCCTGAGCACAGTCTCATCCTGCCTTGGAGCACAGCACTGCCTAAGTTTCTAAGGACTCTGCTCTCCTGGCTGAAACTTGAGGACTGTGCCCCGCAGAGTGGGGCGGCTCCTACGAGCAGCTTTCCCACAGCAAGGGGCTGTAAGTGACATTTCCTCTTCTCCGCCCGAAGCTTCTTCCTCCCCTCCTCTGCTCTCTCCCAATATACACATCACCCTCTTGAATTTCCTTAACAAAAACACAATTTCAGGCTTTCTCCCCGTGAGAGCCATGACAAAGTGATTTCATAGGCACTTTGGAAAGTGACCGAGCTGCTCCACAATTGCGTTTTATGACAACCCCTGCTTTGATGTCCCTGGCCTACTTTTAAATCATCACTGTTTTTTTTTTCCCCAACTATGAACAATTTCATATCTCGGTCTTGGCTGAAAACAAATCCCTTTCCCAGGACTACGTTTCCTTGGAGGGGGCCTCGCACCTTGTGGCCAAAGCTTTGTACCTCACCTCAGTAATGTTCAATTTCTTGCTCACCCAAAACCAAAGCCCTTCTTCCTTTTTTTTTTTTTTTTTTCCCTTTTTCATGGCTGCTGGTCATAAAGGTTGGGGAAGAATTAGTATTATGGAACTAAACCAGATTAAGGGGGAATGTGAATTAGATTTGGTAACAGATGGCGCTGTGGAAATTAAAAGCTGCCAGTGATGGCCGCCGCGGCAGCCGGCTCTGCGCTGCGTCCCGGCTCGCGCGCTTGATAGACGGGTATAAATCACGGCAATCCTGTCTTGACAGCCAATTTCGAGAATTTGATCTGGTTAAAGACATGGCTTTCCTCCGTGCTCCCTGAAATCGGCTTCTATTTTCTTTCTACGCAGCTCCTTGTCACATGCAGAAAAGCAGGCTCACCTGCCTCTCCTTAATGAAATTTTTCTTAATTACAGTTTTAGCTCCTTAGTGTTAATTACTTTTCCATTCAGACTGAATTTTAGTAATATCTCCGAGGGATTTTTCTCTTTCCTCCCCGCTCTGCTCGGGCACGCTCCTCTTCGGCCCACACCTGCTTCCATCTCAGAGGCTGCTGCCCGCCTCCTGCTGGCCCAGCACCCTGGTGACTGACCCAAGCCAGTAAGGAAGGAGATTTTGGGGGCGATGCCCTCAAGTTGCCAACTCAGGGGAGAGAAATTCAGAGGCACTGAAGGAGTCACCAAAAACAAGCTATCATTTTAACAAAGCGGCACAAAAAGGTGTCAGTCAGGGTGGCAGAAATGTCACTCACGAAGCAGACGCCTGAGTCTGTGCCAGGCCCCTGCGTGGCCATTGTGCCCAGCTGGGACAGCAGAGCTGAGATGCTGGCTGGGACCAGGCTGGGGACAGAGCAGGTCTGGCCTCATCCGAAAACTCAGGGGATCTCCACCTCCGTGGGGCTCAAGGCATCCATGGCGAGGGGACAGAGAAGAGGGGGAGATCACACCAAGCCAGAGAGCAGCCTCTCCGCAAGGAGCTAACAGTTGGTGCAAATCGAGCTTCCCAGCGGCAGGCAAATCAAATGTGGTAACAACTCCGCGGCTCCCTGTGGCTCCTGCAGCCTGTGGCAGCACAGGGACAAACATCCACTTAAGCCCTGATTGCAGAGAATTGCCCGCTCCTCAGAGACCTGCCTCCCCCAAACCGTAATGAGCCGGGGAGCCCATCCTAGGAGAACAGCTGAAGGCCAGGGCTACTGCGGCTGCCCACGACCCTGCACGCTGCCCTGTGCTGCTTCCAGGGTGGAGCGTGGGTCCCCACGGTTGCTGGGCTATGGGGCGGTGTGCTGTGCTGTCTAGGTGAAGTCTCCCTGTTCTGTGACAGCTCACACACTCTCACACCCTCACTCGCAGTGCACACTTACTCTCTCACACTCACCTTGTCACACACACACACTCACTCTTGCACTCACTCTTGCACATTCTCACACACTCACTCACACACACACACTTTCACTCTCTCACACGCTCACACTCTCATGCATCCTCACACGCACTCCACATGGCCTTCTATGGCTGTGGCTCTAAGGTGAGGAGCCTGCTACAGTGCCCTGGCCTCTATTTTCAGAGTCTAACCTGAGTCATGAGCCTGGAGGGCTTTCAGGAAAATTTTTCAAAGCAAATTTTTAGGAGTAACTTTTGAGACGACCTCCATGTATAATTCAGTCTGAGCACACAGAGACTCTCCTGCCTCAACCTCTTGAGTGCTGGGATTGCAAGCGTACATCACCATGCCGCGCCAAACTTGTCTATATCTGCAAATGGTAGAAATGGTTAGGGAAGCTTGTGGGCAGACCTAGGGTCAGGGTGGCACCTCGTGACACAGTGGCGGGGCGGATCCAGACCTGGAGCCTATGTCTCTTGTGATGCCAGTGCCAAAAATAGGCAGGGCTGTGGAGAGAGGCTGAGAGAAGTGCGCTTCTCCTAGGCCTTCGTCATCATCATCCTGTGGACGGGCAGGTGGGATTTGGAAGCTGCCTGCTGCATGCTTCTGTCTGGGTCCTCAGGCGCGACAGCCAGTGGGCCCCTCCGCTCTGTGTTCCTGCTATCTTCTGACATCGCCAGCACCTGATCATCTCGTTGACACAACCCCTGGTGTTGTGCTGCAGGACAAACCCTCCATTCCTTCCGGGGCTCGAGCTAAGGCCATGAGTGGATTTGTGCACCTTTTCCTGCTGGCCAGGTGCAGCTCTCTTTGCCTGAATGACCTGCTCAGTGGAAGGATTAGAGGAAGAATTCTTGGAATTAATACATAGTGGACCCCTGCCTCCCTGGCCCCTGCCTCCCCAGCATCCCCTACTCCAGCTTCTGCTGGACACCCCTGATACCGGCAGCACGGGCTCACAGCCTGCATGTCCTAGATGGCCTCAGACCAGCTGCACGGGCACCCAGGTGTGGGCAGGTGCAGACTCAGCGGTTACGTGAACGATATAAATGCAATCTGAGGCTGGGGCAGATGCGCTGCTCTGTTATCTGCAGTTGTACTGCGAGCCTCTCTCTGATTTAAGAGATGCTTATCAGCGCGCGAGGCAACCTCTGAGGCAGGGGCCCCCCACCTGCCTCTTCCACCTGCCTCCCCTGAGTGGCCCAGGTGGGTGGCTGCCACTGCTGCTGCAAGCTGTTTGCTTCATGAGGCAAGGGTGACGTGGATGCGGTGATCTCGGTGTGCTCCTGCTGGCTGACTGGCTCCCTCATTTCCTGTTGAGTGTGGCAGGGGCCTCGAGGAAGGGAGTTCGGGCCACCTGAGCCCTCATGGACTGGGATTTGATTTGTGGAGCCCACGGCTGCTGTGTGTGTGTCAAGCATCTCTATCCCGCTGTTGCTGGTGAAGACGGCACAGACTTTCAAGGAGTTGCTGTCTGCTGGCTTCAGAAGGCCTGAGGAGGCCTTTGTGGAGCTGTCAGCCCCTGCTGTGCTGCCGTCTCTTGCGTGGACTCTTGACTGCCAGAAGATGGCTGTGTGAACACGCACAAACTTGATTGGACGGTATTTCTGTTTGAAAGACCAGAGATTTGCAGAAGTGAGAGGCTGTTTCTGTCTTCCAGAAAGCTCCCTGCCAAGGAGAAGGCCCGTTTGTGGCACAGTAAATCTCAAAGACCGAATAAATGTTACCTTCAGCGTACATTGTAAGCTTTGTCTTGATGATTTATCTTGGGCCAGTTTCTACCCTCAGAGAGCCTCGCTGGGTCTCGGTGTCTGCAGCTGCTGCCGGGTTGCTTCACTCTACCCTGGGGCTGGTGACTCAGTGGATACCACGACTGATACCATGACCTTGGCTGCCCAAGTGGGTCAAACGTTGGGCAAACTATCCCAAGGCACTTCTGGGAGGGCAGCTTGGGTGAAGCGTGTTGTCTTCACAGGTTTGGAGACCAAGTGCTGGTTTTCCCACTCACTGTCCATCATCTGAGGTTCCATGCCTGAGGTCTTACGACTCTCACAAGATCTATAGGTGCCTTGTAGTTGGGGCCGTTGTGAGGACGTACTTAATTAAGCCACATTAGGGCAAATATATACGCTTGTTAAAACACTTAATTTGCCTCAGTAGTATTGATTATATGGCAGAAGTTTGCTTCAATTGAATGGTATTCCCCCCTCTGTTCCCGTCCTGGATGCACTCTCTGTAATAGCTTATCGCCATCATGGCTTCCATATCATGTTTGTTATGGAGCAGTGTCAGAGGAATTGATTCGGGTTTGGCAGCAGATGGGGGTGGGTGACTTCACAGCCAGGTTAGATGAGTAGCAGAGATGCAGAATCAGGGTTCCTATAAACGGCATATTTTATAGACTTTCAGCTACTCTATATTACACGAGGGCTCATTATATTAAAGAAAAGCTCAGACAGTTAATTATGCAAAACATCATGTATGCAATTACCCAACATTATCATGCACTTAACAGTTTTATTGATTTGCAGTAGCTCACTTCCTGCACTTAGAGCTGCAAACAAGCGACAAGCACCCCCAGACTGAAGTGGGCCCACGAAAAGCGGAGGATGAATTACAGGACCAGGCTTTGCCCCTTTGATGGAACCCTTAAACACAGCCACTGTCCAGGACTGTAGCAGACAGCATGTGGGGGCCTCAGAGGACCAACTCTTGTCCCATGAATACAGTGTATCAACCAGGAAGTCGAAGAAATCTACAACCACCAATTGACGTAGCTACCCGGGTCTATAGCATCCCCTATGAGGGCAGCGCGGCCAGGCGATCAGCCCTGGCTTCAGCTCCTGTCTCACAGAGAGCAGGTGTTCCCAGGGCCCCTTTCTAACAGGTTCTCTCCAGGCATTTGGGGTGTAGCTGTGAGAATGGTCTCTCTAGAGGGCTCTCTCCATGTCTCTGCGTCCCACTGACTGACAGTGTCTGCCATCTTGGATTTCCCTGGGCTCAGGATGTGGGATTTCAGGGCTGGAACCAGGAGCATCTTGAGGAACCTAACGGCAAGCACAATGGCATGAGAAGGGGCTATTGAGCTGTCAGGCCTTAAAGGCACGGAAGGTTCTGGTAGGGCTTTCCTAAGAAGTGATTGGGGTGGCGTGGAACTTCACAGGCACCTGCGTTTGGCTGACATGCAGACACGAATTCTGGGTCCCCCTGGAGCTCTGCCGGCAGCTCCTTGGGGTGGACACAGCCTGCCTTTGTGTAGCTTAGGGCCTCTTTCCACCCCCTCATTTTGGTGGGGTCGGCTGCTGTCTGCATCTGTTGCCGACCACTAAGGCATGGAATTTGGCGGCAGCTGCTAGCTACTTGCTGCTTTGATGGAGTGAACTGGAGAGATTTTCTTGCAGGCACAAACAAGGTGTTCCAGGACTGGTGACATGGAATGGCCAGTGATGGTGGTGGTTGAGCCGCAAGTCCGCCCTGTCCTGTGGGCCCTTGAAGTCACACCTAGACATGTGTGTACCGGTGTCCATGTGCTTCTATCTTTCTGAACCACTAGGGTGGTGTCTGTAGTTCTTTCTGTACAATTAATACTCTCCTGCCTTTACATTAACCAAGCAGCCTTTAAGATATTTCATATTAAAAGAAACAAATCCTCCCTCTTCCTTCCCCAACTAAGCCAGTGTACCTTAATGCAATGATGATACGTTAGAGCCGGCAGTTGTCAAAGCAGCGTATTACTCTGATGCCGTAATGACACCCTGTCTCTGTGTAGCAGTCGTGTTTCCCCAAATCACACGTTGCACGGCTGATTTCTGACATGACACTTCATTCTCTCGCTCCCTCTCCTCGGCATCGCCCTTGTGACAATAGCAGCTGGTGCCCATTTTGCTCTTGAGTGACTCACATTTTGCCACTTGATGTGAGCGCTGTCAGCAGAAGCCCGGCTGGGGGGTCGGCGTCACATCCGCCAGTGGGAGTGGTGACTTGGGCCGAACAGTTCAAACTGTGGCCTGTGAAGAACTTGGTATGTTCTGAATCACCAAGGGTCTTCCAAGGCAGACAGCCAGCCAGTTCACCAGCTCCAGGCTGGGTGTGGATAGGCAGTGGCTTCAGGAAGCAGTGTCTATAGGCCTGGAGCACTGGGAGTTCACAGTGACGGTCGGCAATGTCTGTCTAGCCCGGGAAGGTGTCTGCCACTGCCGGGGTGCCATAAGAACTTGTGTATAATCTCAGCACTGGAGAAGCTGAAGCAGGAGGATTGCTGAGTTTGAGGTGAGCTTTGGCTACACAGAGAGCTCAAGGCCAGCCTGAAGTACACAAGACCGAGGCCCTCTTCTTGGTGAAGACCTTCACATGTGTGTTTTAGGAGACCTTTCTGCACCCTTTTTTAGTAGAAGAATAAAACAGCAGCTAAATTCAAGTTTTGTGTGGACTCAGCTCGATGGAATACAGCTGTTTGTTCAGCTTGCATTGTGTGGGAGCATCAACCTATGGAAGGCAGCAGGGGCGTTAGCATCGACCAACAGTGTGCGGGACAGGCTTACAGCATGGCGTCATCACCTGCCCCACTGCACAGTGGGGATGCTTAAGCCACACCTGGGTAGACACACAGGAAACAATCAGAGAGTTATGTCATAAGCCGAGGATTAGCCATAGATTGCCTTCTGGCTTGCTGAGGCAGCAGCTGCAATGGGTTCTCATCTTGCTCTCTGTGCACCTGTGTACCTGCCGTATTCCACTTGCAAAGGTGACATCTTTAGATGAGCAGGCACTAAGGAGTTCTGCTTGGGACCCTTCGTGCCTGATACCACAGACGCACTGACCGTGGTAGGCCTCGCCAGGGTCAGGAAGCTAGGTCCTGTGTGGAGGCGTCACAGCCAGACTTGCAGGAGACGGTGCCTGAAACTGTAGCCAAAATGCCGATTTGTTTGTGCGTTTTTTTTTTTTTTTTTTTTTTTGAGAGCAGAGCTCTCTTGTGGCCCAGGCTGGCTTCGAACTCGCAGCCCTCTCCTGCCTCAGCCTCCTAAGCACTGGGATGACAACGACGACGAGTGTGCTCTGCACACCTCTGCTAAAAGTGCTTTTCAAAGCACTGCAATTTTAAGAAGTCTGTCAGTTTTTCAGATTAGGTTCTTAGATAGGACCTCAGTTTTCTTTTTTTGCGGGGGTGGTAGTGGGTTCGGAACTAAGTTGTCACTCCCGGTGGGCAGGTACGAACCGGCGAGCACACTGCTGCCCTCTAAGTAGTGTTCTCAGCACAGTTTATGCGCATGGTATAGGTCTGTCCTTTTCCTTTCTCTTAAAATAATAAAATGAAAGAGACCTGGACGAAGGCTTTACAATAAATATTTCGCACATATTTCACCACATGTTATTTCTATTTGTAATTCTTGACTAAATTTAGATTTTTTTTTTTATTAATCCAATGTGACCTAAAATTTTGCACTAAGAGCACAACGTGGAATCGGGCTTATTCTCTTTGGCTACAGATAAAGCCGTCATGTCACGAATGGCTCTTCCTGACAAAAAGGTGTTCCTTTGAAATAAAGTCTTATTCACTACATTCCTTTTAGAGTTAATGTGAATTTTAGTGCCTCTAATTTTAGATTGAAGGGAAGTCTGGAATAAAACCCACCAGCTGACAATTGAATTTATAGATAGTTGTGAATATTTCAGGCTTGAATAATAGAGCCGTAGAATTTCAGAGACAGAGAGCGAGAGAATTAAGGCTGACTGTAGTTTTAGGTTATAATGCGATCGGCTGGAGGGAGGGCTGGCGCAGGAGCACTAGGAGAGGCCACTGGGTCTTGCAGATTTCTGTGTAAGCAGTGCTTCCTACAGGCCTGGGGACCACCGCATGCCACGGGGTGGACCTGCCCCCACCCACATAGGGGGCCCTTCTGCCCCTTCCCAGGTAGAGCTATTGAGAAATAAAAGCTGTAGCTTTCTGCAGATGCCGCCTCTATCTCTGCTGGCACAGTCGATTTTTAAAGTTGTGTAAACACCGTAAGTCAGGCTTGGTGGCGCATACTTGTAAGCACAACACTTGAGAGGCTGAAGCAGGAGGGTCTCCATCAGTTTGAGCCCAGCCTGGTCTACATAGTACATTTAATACTGGCCTGAACAATCCAGGGAGACCCTGTCTCGACCCCCACACCCAGCAGGAAACACCAGCAGGAACTCTGTTAGCTTTGAGCATTTCTGCCCTGGGCTTTGGACTCATGTACGGGTTCAGACCCTGTTTCTATCGCTTCTTAGCAGTGTGACCTTCGGTAAGCCTCAGGACAGTGGGGTTTCTTGAAAAGCTGCAATGCCCAGCTCACAAGGTGGGCTTGGGTTATTTGATTTTATCTCATCCTATTTTTTGGTCTCACTCTTGCTAGGTAAATATTCTACTGCTCAGTCATGCCCAGGCCAGCATCTTAGAAAATTTCTTTTCCTTATAGTCCTAGGGATTAAACCCAGGGCCTCCCAGAACTAGCTCTTCAGCCTTTTGACTTTTATTATCTGAGACAGGCTCTCAATAAGTTGCTCAGGGTGGCTTTGAACTTGTGATTCTCCTGCCTCAGCCTCCCAGGGCCTGGGATGAAGCCCCAGAGCCCCCACAACCGGCTCTTCTGTAGAGTGTCGCGGTCTACAAGGAAATGCCCAAGGGGACCACAGCTAGGGTAGAAGGGCTAGATGGGACAGGGCAGGGAGGGGAGAAGCTTCCGCCCAGGCACTGGGTGTGTTTGACGACCAGCGGTTCAAAGCCTGGAAGCCTAATAATAATGAAACCCAGCCTGGGCAGCTGTTGGGTGTCCCTCGTCATCACCGAGTACAGTGCCGGGAGAGGGAGGGGCCTGAGCTGCTTTAGTGGCCTAGTGACTCTGGCTGGAGCATGGGAATGCAGTGAGCAGACGGTGAGGAGTGATGGTGGCCACGTGCTCTCAACGACCTGGAGCACTGCCCATGTGGCGTCAGGGACAA
>PVJA010013297.1:0-49867 GCA_004027025.1 Myocastor coypus | reverse complement strand
AGAAGAAGAAGAAGAAGAAGAAGAAGAAGAAGAAGAAGAAGAAGAAGAAGAAGAAGAAGAAGAAGAAGAAGAAGAAGAAGAAGAAGAAGAAGAAGAAGAAGAAGAAGAAGAAGAAGAAGAAGAAGAAGAAGAAGAAGAAGAAGAAGAAGAAGAAGAAGAAGAAGAAAGAAGATGGGTTATGTACATGTACCCACTCCACACAGGAATATCGTATGTGTGCTAGCAACATGTACTGACAGAAAATGAGTAAAATTTTAAAAGAAGACAAAAAAGAGAGGAAAAAACGCTAATTTATAAAGAACTTTTTTTTCTGTAAGGCAATATACTAAACAAAGTACAAAGAAAAATAAGTAATACATCCTGCCACAATGAACACCAACACATTAAAGAGAGCAGAAGAGAGACTCACCCACATGAGCATAAATCACAACATTAACTATCCTGTATGTGAATATATGTGTATATATATATATATATATGTTTACATTCATATACACAATATATATACATATATATGCCACACTATTTCTATTGGTTCATTGAAAACAGTTGGTACTTATGTCATTTGATAATTTTTCATGCCTATATCTGCAAAATAGTTTGAGAAACTATTGTGAAGATAATATGTAATGCACTAACCATTGTTATTCTCCTATCCTGTTTTGAAATTTTGTATCATTATTTTTAGTTGGGTTTGCATTAATATATATATATATATATATATATATATATATATATATATGGTTCTATAATCACTGATCACCAAATAGTGATAAAGTATATCCTAACAAGTATCTTTATGAACTAGAAATGAATAATTATTATGCTATCAATAACTGTAGTGACAAAGGCATCGCAACAGTAACATTACCAAATGTATCTAGGTATTTCCCACCTCACCAACTCCACTTCTCAGAAGCACTGACCTGAGATGGGCAGTGGTTAACATCACAGCAATTCCAGACAAGGGTCAGACACTTCAGGAAGTTGGTCAGGGACACTCAGTGGACAGGTAGCAAAATTCCAAAGCCCAGGCATCTGCCACACTTCCTCTCCAAAGTTCAAAACTTACTTTCGCCATGACAAAATGCTCTGTTCAGATTGCTTTTGTTCTTTCCTATCAGTGTATGGTTATGATATCTAATATATTCATTCTCGGTGTGAAATTGGCACCTGTACAAAACTCTGCCTCTCAGTGTCAACTACGTTATGTCCCTACATGGTCACTTACAGTAAGCTAGGAGGCCACCAAGGAGTTTTCTGCGCCATCCTTACTGATATCTTTTCATCAAAGTGGAGGAAGAAAAACACAACAGTGCCATTAGCATTTCTATTGTGCTCTCAGCCTCTTACTAGATGCAAAGCAAGAAAATAAGGCCTATGATCACTCCATACAATAACAAATTTGGACTTTCCAACGCAATTTTCCAAGTAAAGCATACAGTCATCCATTAGTAATACTGTGAAGTGCTGATATCTGTTGTTTTTCTACCTTGCATTCATCACATTCATTCTTTGAAGATGAAGTGGGACAAAGTAAAGCAAGTTAAAGGCACTTCCAGGATGAGGTCCAAGGTTCTTTCCCTCACTTCTCTGTTAGTCATCCACCTGTCCAGGACATGGTTCTTGTGAGCACAGGGATTTTGCTCATGCTCTGTCTCTAGGTGAGTCCTTGGCCTATGGCAGATGCTCTGCACTACTTGTAAATGAATGAATATGCATGAATGGATGTACATCAGAAAGCCCTGGACCAAGCCTTCTGCAGTCCGCATACAAATTCACTGAAGCACAGCTCAGCTTCCAGTACTTTTTCTTTGCTCCCTAATGCCTAAGACCTTTCTGAAAGTAGAGATAGTAGCATTTAAGCACACACACACACACACACACACAAGATTCTGCTACCCCTCACACTCTTATGTCAGGGGTTTATATGGGTGTGCATTTATTTCACAGATGGAGCCTCCTGATGCAATGCTGTTAGCTGACAGGCAGGTAGCTTTGTTGCAGGTCTGAAACCTGAGATCCAAAAGATGTTTAGAATTATGGGATGGAAACAGCACCTTTGGGTTTTCTGAGCCAGGCATGTTCAGAAGAAAGGCCACCATTTCTAACAAGGACTAAAACAGCAACCCAGTAATGGGCTTTTCCTGAAATCAAATATATTCTACCGCAAGTCTGCTTTGTTCCAAATTGTGCCCTGTCTACAACTTTCAGCACTAAAATACTTGTCCTTTTATGAAATAATAGTGATAGTTACTGGTAGTAAGATTACTTTTTCTACCCAAAATTGGCAGAATAAAAAAAAACTCTGTGAATTTGTATTAGTCCTCCCTTTTGGTTTACTTTCAAATTAAATTCTTTTATAAGCCCACAGACAATAAATCTTGTTAATTGACTCATCAAAGACTGAGGCCCAGAAAAGTAAGGACATAGAGAATACACAATTGCACAGAAAACACATGACTGTTTACATGTAATAAATCCTAAAATCTCATTAGCCGAGGTGATCCAAGGTGCAGAGAGCTGGCCTTCATTTGGAAGCATGGAACCTGAGGACGTGGCTATAGCTGATTAATCTTAGTGTAATAAGAAGTGGGGAGGAGGTTTGAATCCTTTTCATTTTTCCTTTAAAAAAAAAAAAATACTATTCACCTCACAGGGAAAAGTCACCGTGTCTGGTAAGTTTTACAGAAATTAATGTTCATGGAAGGAACATTCCAGAAAGTCACAGAACAACGCAAACTCTTGGCATCTGTTTAATCACGCTGGCTTCTGATATCTAAACTACACTGAGGCCAAAAATTACTGGAAAGAAGTATGAAATTGGAGAAAAGGAAACTGAAAGGGAGAAGGATCAAAGAAGGCACCATAAACTTGGGGGAAAAAAAAGTAATAAAAGAGCTAGAAAGAGACTTATAAAGAGGCAGTGCATTACTGAAATGCCAGCGGGTCCTGAGAAGAAAAGAAATGAGGAAGATAAAACTAGGGGAATTTCAAATCTTGGCTAAATGTTCATTAAATAATTTGTCACACATATTAAGGCCAGATAGTCACTTTCTCCCCTTTTGGGTACTCATTCAGGAACAAAGGCTGATCCAGACTTAAAACACTGTAAAGCAAAGTGGAAAAGCTGTAGTACACTGAGGCTTACGTGGCTTTTCCTTTGTTTTTAACAAGAAAGGCCAATCTTTTCTCAAAGCTAAGGTGTGTCATTGATGCGAGCAAAACAGGAAAACCTGAAAGTTTAAAATAAGGGGCATGGAAGCCAGCCTGGCCTACACCTTCCTGCCTTCCTTAGTTTCTCTTGTGGATCACCTTGCCCCACTGCTTCCAAGTCTCCATCTCCAGGGGCCAACACAGCGCCCTCCTGTGGCCATCACTCCTTTCCCCAGCACCAACATCAGCAAGCAACCCTTTGGCCATAGCAAGAAGAAAACATGTTTGCTCTTGGACAAGGAGCCAGAACAGAGAGACAAACATTACTCTACTCTCACTGATATCTGCACCGCACCCCACTCCAAAGTTACCTTCTCAGTAGCAGGAGACAAAACAAACAAATGTTGATCAAAACATCCGAAGTTTTGTTTACGCAGAACATGTTTTGGGATCCTTCATACCACACAGTAAATACAGTTAACAATAATGCATTATACACTTGGAAATTGCCAAGAGAAGACCTTAAATATTCTCATCACATGTCCACATATAAATGGTAACTATCTGAATTAATGATATGTTAATTAGCTCGGCCAAGGTGATCCATAATGTGAACACTACCAACACATCACATCGCATATGGTAAACAGGTACAGTGTTGTCGGTTATAATTGTACAAAGCCGATGAAAAATAGGTATGATGACAAAAACAATAATAAATACGGAGTAGCTACCACATCCTGGACACTGAACATTTATAATCTTTAATGTTTGTCACAACCCAATTAAAAGCCCATCTTACTGAGCATCTACTATGACATCCTAGGTGCCAGATGTCAATGACATCCCTGCCATCAACACAAGTCCATGAGGTAGGTCTACATGGAACCTTAACCGACCTGGGAAACCTGCCCAAGAGCTATGGTGGGAAGGAGCAGACCCGGATTTAAGTGCTGTGAAGCTGTAGGTCATGTCCAACTCTCCTCCTCTCATTGGTCTCTGCCCACAGCTCCTCCCTCCATTCTCACACTTCAGGCTAGACTTCTGGTTCTAGCACATGAACTGGAGACTGGGGTCTTGGGCTCTGACCCAGCTCCCAGCCCCTGTGCCTCTATGCAGATGCCCAAAGCATTATTCTTCATTTGTACATTCTAAACTGCCACCCCCTGTCCACTTCCAACTAAGAACAAGAAATACACCACTCACCATTATTTATGGAGTACTATTTGTCTTCATTCACTCATATACAAATATTTGTTGAGAAACTGCTGTATGGACCAGGGAATAGTTCTATGAAGCCAAAAGCACTACTTTCAAGAAAGAGGGATACAGACATAAAATATAAAACTATAATTATTATCTTTAAATAACAGTTGTACTCAGTGTCATGAGGAGAAATTCCAAGAGCTCTCTGTCCATTCATTCACTTATCAATCATTCACAGAGTACAGCTCAGGTTCCTTAGTATTTTAGGTCCCTGCTTTTATAACAGCCCAAGAGGAAGAGACTTGACCTCATCTTTGAGAACATCCTTGAGGTACAAGTTTGGGTGGAGTTGTGCAGCTTACGGAGAGAGAGAGAGATGAAGAGCACAGAAGGAAATATATTCGAGATCCCAGAAGAGTGTGCTGTAGGCTGGGGACCAGGCTGCCTGAGTGAACGGACCCAGTGCAGACCACAGGCTCTGTTCCATCCAACCTGCGCTCACACCCACCCAATAACCCAGTGTTCTCATCTGACACCTACCCAGAGGTGCCTGTTCCAAAGCCACTGCTGGAGTCTCTTTCCTTGCCATCAGAGCTTACCTCCCGTGATAGAAGCATCAGATGCCAGTTATCCCCTTTTCCAAACTCCCTTGCACCTGAGTTAGGAACAAATGACTCAACACCAGCTAGTGGAAACTTAGGGAAAGTCCCTAGGAGGAAAGTTCTTTGGAGGGAAGCATGCAAAGAAGGTCCCCACCATTTTATGTGGCCTTCACACTTTATTATATGGGATGATATGACTGGCACTGCTGCAGCCATCCTGTAATCATGAAAAAAAAAGCTAGAGCAATCATAAAGAACTGCTCATATAGAAGCCAAACACACCATGGCTGCATCAGGGCTTCTGGACTAACAAAACAACAACAACATCAACAATCACAACAAAACCAAAAGTGTTGTTATTCCACCTACCTGTAAGTGGGTGGTGATAACTGATAATGAAAATCTATTAACTGATATAAAAAATTAACCTGAGAAGTCATTTCAAAATCATTAAATAAAAAAGGAAGAAACTGAATTGTAGACGTACAGGTGTCATGACTCACATTCTTTGCTCTTGCACAGCCTACCACATCCAGAGCCTCAGGACTCAGCAAACAAAACACACTTTCAACCTATGCTCAGAACTGAGAGATGAAGAACAGAACCAGTGCTGCTGACCATGCCGGAGAGTGAGAACCCTGGCAGCTGAGTGAGATGGTGCCCCCAGGCCACCACAGGAGCTGCTGCTGGACAACTCATGTGTGTTCCAGCCACAGAGGGTTCCTGAGAGTGCACTGTGCTGACAACCCTGAATGGCAACAGCCATGCAGCCAGCGAATTCTATGCTCATTCAGGAGCCTCAGAATACTTAGATGAGTGAAGAACGTGCTGAAATTTCCCCTTTGCAAACTGCATTTCCTTCTCCCAGCATTAAAAAAGAGGCCACTCCCTGCCTTATGCGCAGTATACCCATGCACCTCTAAAAAGCCACACAGAGGTTTTGTCCTTGATGAAATCCATACTGCAGTCACAGCAGCAGGTATTTACAGTGGGTGGGGGGAGAAGTGTTTTTCTAAAATACTAATTTAAAAACAAATCAACATCTATTATCTCATTCATTATGTTTTAAATTGTGTGACTATAAATCACCCCACTGCAGGTTATTCAAGGGCAAAATTACCCAGCTTGGCTTTCCCGAAGGTTACAAGAATGACATCTCGTGCTTTTTCTAGTTATAATTTATAACTGTGCAACAGAACTAGCAATGCAGGTCCATCCATTAGCCAGGTAGCTGCACATCTGTTAAAACTCAGCACAATGACTGGCTTTACATCCACAGGAAGTGAAACCCAATCGTTTCAGAAGTTCTACAAACTCCAGCCTTTTTTTTTTTTTTTTTTTTAAGTGTAAAATGATTTGAAAACGCAGTTCCCTAAAACATCTGCTAAGCTCTTGCTACCCTAACACATGATACGCTTTCTCCTGTTACCTGCCAATACAAATATTTGGTTGCACAAAACACCCTAAGAGGCACATGACGGTGCTCAGCTTCAAATTGACATGCCAATCCACACAGCACTGGCCTGGACCAAGGGCCTCTGGCAAAGATGTTGTTTACCAGAACTCAAAGTTTATGTGGAAAAAGACGGGGGTGAATTTCATGAAGGTGCTGTCAAACATGTGAAGGAAGCTGAACTGCACAATTAGATACATATGGTAGGGCACGGCAGCACATTTGACATAGCGAACGGCCCTGGGTGTAACTGTGAAGGTTTTGAAAGCTAGAATTCACTGTTCCTGAACAAGCTGGGTAAGTGCTCTGTGTTTTCCAACTGAAAAAGTGATCAAAGTAATTCCAGTACTAAAGAACTACTAGGAAGGGTAAGTGTAGGACCATAGACTCTGGTAGGCAAAACATTGTGACTTCTGGCCTAAACTATCGAGTTGCATCAAATGTGGGAGCATGAAGGATTCCAAAATCTTCATGCATGCAATGCCCAAGACAGTCAGAATCTCCCACCAAAGTCTCTTAGGTCACCAGATTATACAATGGGTCAGGCTTTGTGAATTAATACTGTGAAGTAATAAGTATGCAAAAATAAACCATAGCAACTAATATACATTAACACACACATACAGAAGATAATTTTTTAGTATTTTAATTGCATGAAAGATGATAGGGATATAAGAAAGGAAACAGAATGCACATATGCAGTGACTTCACTGGAGAAAGCTGCCCTAAGACTTGAATTTCCTTTAAGATGTTTTGGAGGCAGCTGCTTTTGAAGAATCTTGCATCTGTTTTGGAGACACATTTTAAAATAGCCCTATCTCCATTTTTATCCATTACTTCTGTTTTATTATACATTATAGGGAGAGGGAATAAACACCTCTTCCTCCAAGATCCTCAGTACATCTGTCTTAGCCTCTGGATCCCTTAAAGAGGGCGGCAGAGATGCGACTTGGTCAGAAGGGGTCGCTGTACTGAGAATTAATCCCTATGAGTTTCTCATTAGTGATTATTATACTGCAGGCGGCCAAAATGGAAAAATTAATTAATTTCAAAGTGATAATGCATTTACAGCAACAATTAGAAATGTATAACTGTAAAAGGGCAACATTTAAAAGACAGATTACATTTAATAAAGTTGCACAAGAACATCCAATTGTAAAAATTACTGATCTGCAACAATATTCCTTAAAGAGGCACTTAAAATAGCCTGACTCCATGAAGGGTGACCTAATTACTGTAACTAAAATCACCATAGTCACAGCAAGTCACAGAAAATAAAAAAGGGACATTGATATTAGAATACTGCTGTTTAATGCTTAAGGGAGCCAGCCACAGTGGAGAAGGGAAGATGGGGCTTCCGAGCACAGGCAGGGCTGAGCTGCTTTCCTTGGCCTCACTCCATGGGAAGAATGCTCCAGCAGCACTCAGGTCAGAGAAGACCCTGTCTCCAAGGTAAGTTGTAGGTGGAGCTGTGCTATAGCACAAAAGAAGCATGAAAGAGCCGTCAGGTACAGGGCCCAACACACATGCTCAGCTTCTTCATGCTCACGGACCACTCCAGCCTGCCACAGGGTGGGAATGGGCATGCAGGTGTGTGGCTCATATCTAAAACTATGTTTGCAGGAAGTGAAATTATATCCAAGAAACAACTGTCTCATCACAAGTGCAGTAACAACAGGCCACCTACATAGGATAGTGCATGAGATGACCTTCATAAGCAGCCTTGCTTTCCCTCCAGTAAAAGGGACCTAGCCCAGACCTATACTGCTCATGACATTCCTCTACAGCTGCACAGAGCTCTGGGTGAGTAGGACCAAGAAGTGACTGGCACTGAGTTCACTGAGGGAGTCTAAAACATTCATCATGCCTCTATACTCCAACACAGACATCAGTGACTAAACATTAACATCAAGAACCTAAGTGTAAGAATAGATTAGTGATGATTTTAACAAGAATCTAAACTCAGGTACATATTCCATAATCGACCTAATGCTTTTCCTTCTTATTTAAAAAATGTAAAATTGGACAAAGGGTCCAATAGTATCAATTATAAAGGGACAGAGACCAGTTGTGCAGGTTGGATATCTTCAAAGCAGGGCTTCCTGACCGTAATATCTTTCTAACCTTGCCAGTAATACTCTCCTTGGGCCTTTGGGGCCAGAGATAGAGTCTCCTTCCTCCCTCAGCACACTTTTCCAGGACTCCTATTTATGGATCCCTTAAGCCCCACAGTGTTTTCTGCATCCATCAGCAATAGCCACATTTTGGAAAAGACTCTTCAGGCCCAACATTTGAGAACAACAAGAAAAGCAGCCATCTTAGAAGAAATGCTGCATGCCTCCTACACAGTAGGCTCTGTGGCAGACACCTGATTTAACCATGACCTCTACTACGGCAGCTATTAGGTCCATGTGGTGAAGTTAAAACTAGGTGAAAAGAAACCCAGCTGGAAAGCTCAGTTCCCCAACTGTATGAGCCAGTTTTCACAACTCCAGCAGCCACATGTGGCCAGAGGGCACCAGACAAGTCACCAGGTTGCAATCGCGGCAGAAATTATATGTCCATTATAATACATATTTTATTCATCACTGTCAATCATTACAACATCATGTGTCACCAACACTCTCATTGAAAGAAGCATGATTCAGAAATCCAAAGTGACTTGCCCAGGCTGACACCCCCATTTCTAACAGGCATAATTAATATCAAACAACATGCTGTGCGGAGCGATCTGCTCTTAGCCAGTTATGAGAATGAAGCAGTGGCGAAATTCCAAAACCCTGGGATCACATGGGTGATCATCTATTCTGAGATGCCAGCTCTACCCCATGGGGTGGACAGCACTCTCCGTACCTCTTGACTCCCCCTTTCCTGATCCAGAAGCATTTGATTCTGGAACACACTAACTATGTAGAAGTACTATTTGGATGATTAGAATAAAAGATGTGCTGCCTTAATCCTTCACAAAAGTTAAAAAGCTTTGTGTTTTCATTTCAAAACCTACCCACAAACAGGAAGCATGGAGACAACAAGAGGAGTAAGAAAAGGAGGAGAAAGCAGACTCTACTCCAAGGCATTGAGAGCAGTTGGATGGGGGACTGCCTTGCGATACTCCTCGAAGCCAAAGTACTTTTGGAAAAGGTTAGATTCTGATTTGTAGACACCATGTTTCAGTAACTGAAACACAGGTGTCCATGAGGAGGGAAACATTTTTAAAAATGTATGGCAGCCGGGGGTGGTGGCACACGCCTGTAATCCCAGCACTGGGGAGGTTGAGGCAGGAGGATCGGTGAGAGTTTGAGACCAGCCTGGGCTACAAAAACTGAGCTCAAGGCCAGCCTGAACTGTACAGCAAGACCCTGTCTCAAAAAGACAATAAATAAATAAATAAATAAGTATGGCTCTAGAAAATATGTCACTAAATATATGGTGTAAAATGTACAATCTGCTTTCAAATCAATTTCTTTTTCTTTTTACTTTTTTTTTTTTTTTTTTTGTATTATGGCCTTCTCAGCCTGCCCTGGGGGTAGAGCTGGCACAGCATGTGGTGACAGGGATCAAACCACAGTCTCTATAGTTGCCGAAGCTTTCCTAAGCAGGCACTTTAGACTGCTGAACCATCTCGCCGGCCCTCAAATTAATTTCTAATAAATTTCTTTTATGGAATAGTTTCTGGATACTATGGATAATAACAACCAAAAAAAAAAAAAATGAAATCTTCCTTTTTTACTTCTGTGAGCACTTTTAAATCTAAACATAGCAGAGTGATGGTTAGTAACCAGAGTAATACATCCAATAGGATTCCTTTTGGGGCAACATAAAGAATAAAGTCCACTGCAACCACAGTCTCCTCCAGAAGATGTTACGACAAGTTCTCCACTAAAAAAAGAATCAAAACATCTACTACAGATTCTTTGTGAACACACACACACACACACATACACACACACACACACACACACCCCTGCTAAAGTTTCAAGCACAAATTTGTCTTTCACATCTATTAACTCAGAGTTCCCAAGTGGTGTAAGCGCAAGGATAGATTTTAAACTTTTCTCAATCAAAGAAGAAATCACATTAAAAGGAAACAAATCATCATTTCCATCCAGACCTTCGGACATACTTCACATGACATAAAAAAGCCACATCTCCTGTCCAGCCCACCAAGGCTTCTTTAGAGAAATCAGCTCAACCTATAGCTGCGCAAGCGAGCTCCAAAGCCTTTCTCCAAGGCTTACACAGGACTGATGATGCAGTCAAGGAGACCAGACTTCTGGAGACGAGCCTGGAAGGTGGAAGAGAGCCACACATGTCTGAGGTCCCCAGGGCCCTCCAGAGAGTGCGCTGAAGGTGTGCACGACGCTAGAAGCCATCCACTTACCATGGACTTGGTGAAGGGTCTTGCCAAGGTGAACAGCAGTGTCCACAGCCACCAGCTGCGGTGAAGGGAGGAATACATCATGTTCCCTGGATGCACAGCATTGGATGTGACCCCACGTGGGGACAGGCGACGGTGCAGCTCACTGGAGAACAGGATGTTGCAGAGCTTAGACCTGTTGTAGGCCAGCATGGCCCAGTAATCATTCTGTGATGGAGACAGGCGGCTAAAGTCAAGGTTTCCTGAAGAATCATTAATATCTGTAAATCTGAAAAGCAAGACATAGGACATGAAGCAACCAGACTCTGACTTCTCATGAGCTTTCTAATTTTATTACAAAGCTGAAGAAGCAATGTAGAGGCTGGGGAAAGCTCAAGCCTATGTATAGTAATGCCATGCCTTTAAGAATAGACAATGGTGACTCAACAATGGCAAAGGACTGGATCCCAAGATGGGCCTAGGACTGGCCAGATAGCTCAGCAGACCAAAATGCCTGCTTAGGCAGACACAGTGACAGGGGTTCACTCCCTGGCTTGCAGTGCCATCCCTGCCCTCCAGAGGGTGAACAAGACTGGGTTTGGGTGGGGGGTGTGCTCCTATAATCCCAGAGCTTGGGAGGCTGAAAACAGGAGAATCACTATGATCTACATTATGAGACCTTGTAGACCCTGTACTAAATGCATAAAAAAAGAAGATGGGCCTAGCCTAAGCCCACACTCATACAACAGTCTCTAACAAACATGTCGAGCTCCCTCACACCCCTCATCTACATTTTTGAAAACCCTCAACAGAGCCGGATGTGGTGGCACACGCCTGTAATCCCAGCACTTGGGAGGCTGAGGCAGGGAGGATTGGTGCGAGTTCAAGACCAGCCTGGGTTACCAAAATGAGCTCAAGGCCAGCCTGAGCTGCATATCAAGACCCTGTCTCCAAAAGACAAAAAAAAAAAAAAAAAAAACCCTCAACAGAAGTTCAAGGAGAGGGGCCTGGCGGGATGGCTCAGTGGTCTAAAGCCCCTGCTTGGGAAAGCTTAGGCGGCTGCAGGGACCGCGGTTCGATCCCTGGCACCACATGCTGCGCCAGCCCTGTCCTCAGGGCGCGCTGAGCCAGCCATAAAAATGAGTGAATAAACAAACAAAGGTTCTGAAACAAGAAAAAAATAAATAAAATAAAAATTCTTTTAAAAAAAGAAGTTCAAGGAGAAGTAAATTAAATGGGAACATCTCTTAAACAAAGGGTCGCTGCTTTTGGAAACAGACCGATATGATGTTGCTAACTTTTGGAGGGGCTTTCCTGGGTTATTTTAGCCAATGTTTGAGTCCCGTTATCTTTTTATTTGTACACAAGTACAGATGAGTCGTGCTGCTTCCACCACTCTTTTCCAGATTAAAAATTGATGATTATAAAGGGGTTATGACCTTGGTGAGGTGCCATCAATAGTCTTCTACATTTAAAAGATAAATGTAAACAAGCCCAAACACATGCTGGCAGAGCGGAACATTTTTAAGTGTACCCATGGCATGGGGACACACAAATCAAAGTAACTAGTTGATGCTTTATAACTGGGTCTGACGGAGTCATTAAACACCAGCTGTTTCTTTTCTTTTCTTTCTTCCTTTCTTTCTTAAAGAATAAAATAACAACAAAATACACATGATTCTAAGAAAATATCTGGACCATAACAAACAAAACAGGAATTTTCTAAGTGGTCTGATCTTTGTTTAAGGACATTTCATATTTTGCTTCATTAAATTAATTCTGGGCACTGGGTGATAAGAAAGCATAATGAGGCTATTTCAGAAAAATGCTAGGGAAAACAAAAGCAAGTGGTGAGACTTAGGGAACAATCTTCTGATTCCTTTAGAGAAACACTTCAGGATGAGCCCAAACCACAAGTATCACAGGTGCAGTTGAAATTCATGCTGTCAGGGAAATTCAAGAATTAAATGTCCCTTCATCCCACCAAGATGCAGCTGGTGATGCCTAATGGCCAGTGTTAAATGATATCGCTGCTCTGAAGTCACCAATGAAGTAGATGGCTAGGGTTGTCATTGAGGACAGAGCAACAAGATCTTGACACTAAATGCAGTCTTCCTGTTGCAATTCCCCAAATCACCAGCAGGGCCTACACTTCTGACCTTAATTGTCTAAAGCTACAGTAGAACTCAGGGAGAATTCTGAAAAGTTATGGGGCCTTTTGTGTGCCGCAAATAGGTGACTGCTGGCAGGAGCCAGGGCGGCTGGTCTCTTGCAGGCCTGAGGAGTCTGGCCCCTAGAGGACCATACCACTGCACAACTGCACAGATGGGAGGCCTAGGTCATCTGAGCCTGCAGCCTAAATGTGTTTTATGCAGGCACAATACTACTGGTCACTGTATATACAGAACTCCAGTGCTTTTGTAACCGCTCTGAGTGAAGGAGTGAATGTACCCTCAGCACTGCAGGATTTTCTGGAGAGTGAAACTCCACTCGCTGCCTATGGTCCTGGAGCCAGCAGTGCCCATACCTGTTGATGGTCACATGAATGAGTGTGCCACAGAAGATGGTCTACTCACACATGTGCATGAATTCACATTCCGTGTAGTCTTGGCCAAGCATCTTTGTGCAGAGGGAACATTTCCTTTCACGTTTATATTTTCTTTGTAATATAATTGTGGTATCATACTACGTTAAAGGTGTGTCTGTACCAGGAATTTATATTATTTCTCAGCTTGACTTCAACACAATAATAAGGTGTTACAGAAAAGCTGTCAAAAATAGGGCTATTAAAAACCTACCTTCCTCAAGTAGAGAGGAACACCAGGGTTTAGACAACACCTAAAACATATGGGGTAACCACATATGGGGTAACCCTTTGCTTCCACCCTGTTTGTTTCTTTCACTCACTAATGACAAGCCCCTTCTGCCATAGCCATGTAGGCTAACTCAGCTCAGGGAGCACTTTTTCCTGTGTCACAGTGATTTTGGTGGCAATGGTGGTGATGAACAGGTTTGAAAGAAGCTATGCAATGCAGATACATACATGCATGTCCATGAAAATCAAGCATCCGCTGTCCAGATCCAGTGTGTGATTTCCTTCCTAGAGTTTGCTAAAGATGCTACCCCTCCAAGAGGAGGCTGGAATTCGAAACTAAGTAAGTTTCCTTTGTTACAAAGTCTTGTTTTGACACTTGAAAGTCAAAATCTACCACCAGACTCAAATCCCCCAAGTTCTACAATAATATTTGCCTGATGCATTTTCTGGTGTCTAGAATAATTCCCTTGCTTTTGCTTTTAAGGTGGATATAAAACTGCCACTTGACTGGGGAACACAGGTAGAGCCATGGCAGAACCCACTGTGAGGACTGGAAGCACTCACTCATGTGGATAGTCCTCCAGGAGCACTCAGGTTGGGCATACTTGGGTCACCCTGAGCTCAGCAGGCCTTCTAGGAAAGGGATCAGGTCACCTCTCTGCTCAAGAGGCAATAAACAACTCTTCAAAGGCTGCCTGCTGTATTTTGAAGGGGAGAAAACAGTAAAGCCAAACAATAAGGTCTTCATAGAACTATGTGCTGTCTGTGCACTCAAATATTATATTTCCTCTCTGGAGAGTAGCACTGGTCTTGTTAAAGTCCACCTATCGTACATCTCCATACACCTTAGTTTTCATTTGCTTTTAAACTGAGGAAGTCTTAAATACCCAAAGTAAAATAATTATGACAGACTTTTTTTTTTTTTTTTTTTTTTTGTACAGAGTCTCACTACACAGATAGAACTCATAGTGATCCTATTTTCAGCCTCCCAAATGCTGGGATTAATTACAGGTGCACACCACCACACCCAGTCTCATTTGCCATGTCATCCTGCCCCTGGGACACGGCTGGTACAGCATGCTGGGGATTGCACCTTGGTCCCTGTTTCTGCCTAAGCAGGTGTTTTAGTCCTTTGAACTATCTGGTTGGCCTAAGATGGACTCTATATAGACAGCAGCTAGTACATTTCAAGAATAGGATTAAATTTGCACAGGAAATTTCATGTGTGATTACATGTGTAATTGTGTGTGTGTGTGTGTGTGTGTGTGTGTGTGTGTGTGTGTGAACTTGGTATCCAAACACAGCAGCAGCCATCCTGAGCTGTTCGACCTGTGTTCTGCTCTTTTTGTTCTATTTTAATTGTTATCTGAAAAATTTTCACAGTAAGGAAGTCAAATTCTCATTTCAATATGATATATTTTAGGTAGGCAGAAATTCAATTCACTTGCTTAGACTCCAGATAAGTAACTAAAACACAGGGAAGACACAGGGAGGCTAATAAATATTTTGCCTAGGGGCAGTCTAGCATAATATTTTCTGCAAACATAGGACTTTATTTTTCCCCTAACAGGGGGTCTTGACTCCAACAAAGAGATTCCACCAAGGTTTATGGAGGTAATTAGATATCAACACTTGCATTTTACAACTTGGTTTAGGACTCTGGGTCCTTGAGTTGTGAGCTGCCCCAGTATACAGCTCGCTCTCAGGGGCCAAAACATACAGCAAGTGTCATAAACAAGGCAGCCTGAAGGAAATAGCATTTGGTAGAAACACCCCTTAATAATGTGTGAAGGATACTGGGAAGCAAAAAGCCAGAGCCAGCCCTCAGACGGAAGTGGGCCTCACCACACACTTCAGAAAGGCCGTGGCTATAAACTAAAATGGATCTAATTCAGGAGGCCAAAGCACTACCTTCCAAATTCATCTTTTAAATGAAATTAAGATTCCAATCTCCAAAATAGGCATGAATTACACGGTAGTCAAGGAGAGAACAAAGACGTCACATGAAATAGCATTGGAAGTACAGATTTACAAAGGGAAGTGAGCAGCTGACAATTCGACATAATCCCCCATTAAATACCAGCTCATTTAAACATATCCCGTGGTGCCCTCCACATCTGGTGAGCGATTGGGCCTGGCAGATTTATTTCTAGAGCTCTCTCTCCTGTCTGCCCCCATGGCAGCCTCCCTAGCTCCTTAACAGGCCACTCCACCTTCTTTCACAAACCTGGTGTGATTTGCGAAGATAAGGCTGTCCAGATTTTGTTAGCACCTAATTACGAGATGATTCATGTCTTTTCACATGGGGGAGGATTATTACTGGCATATTCCTTTCACTTCAGCCATCATAAATTTAAAATGGTAAAAGTAAATCTATCTGTAGTGTGTCACTTATACCATAAGCCCCTGTGTTTGGGAGCGATAAAGGGTTCAAGCTAACCCTCGGCTGGTCTCTCTCTTCCAAGGGGAAGGGGTTACATTTTATAGAAGTATGATTAAAAAAATAAGCTTCATTCTGGGTCACTAAAACATTTCAGGACTTAAGATGGAGAAGAAGGGGGGAAAATAGGCCTGTGCACAGTTCTTTATTTCTAGCTACTCTGCTACAGAGACAAAGCTTCTCCCCAAACCCATACCCACGAAATGGGAAAAAGAAATCTTGCAAACCAGCCTCACCCCCAGCAAGTCCTTTGTCTTTTCTGAGTGCTTCTCTTTAGACAAATAGTTGTTTATCCAACTCCAGAAGCAAATATGCTGAAAATACGACGAAATTTTCAAATGTCTTTTTAGTCAATTGAATATTCTCCTAATGGTAATAGAAGAGAAGTGCCATCTGATGTTTTAATTGAAATTTTAACCAAAAGAGGCATGGCCAGATTTCTAATATGTTCTAACTACAGTACTTCCCTTTCCACAATTACACAGCTAATGCCTGCATTGAATTCCCTAATTTCTCATTATAAAACAATTGGATTTCATCTCGCAGTCTTTAATTGCATTGTTTCTCCTGCTAGAATAACTGCACATTCTTCTTGGTAAGATGTTGAAGTTGTTGAATTACAAATCAATAAAGGTCATGCCATTCAGATTTAATCAATTATTATTCCATCTCTAAGTAAAATCAATGAGGAGCTTGAAGTATAGTTGTAGATACACTGCACATTGCTAGAGACAGTCTCCCCAAACAATTGTCTACAGTCACGCAGGCAAAAAGACCAATACAAATGAAGGAAGCAGGCTGCACACACCCGAGCTTCTCAGAGTACTATATGCCTAAGTCTTTGCAGCCACAGTGCTCTGAGCAGTGGGGAACAATGCACCAGTGAAAGCCACTAAGATCCTACCTATGGGACTCGGAGGAGACCACGACAACACGGGCAGGGGCCGAGCAGCACAGAACATCCTGCAGGAGCTGGACCAGGTAGAAGTGGCCCAGGTGGTTCACCTGGAAGGTAGTCTCCAGGCCGTCTTTCGTGAGGCTCCAGGGAAGGCCAAAAACAGCAGCATTGCACACAAGCACGTGAAGAGGCCTGGGGAGGAAAGCAGCTGTGTCAGGGGGAGAGGAAAACGTTTCCAACCAACAATGGTCAACATTCCCCCAGGAATCATTGCTTCTTTCCAAGCAGTATTGTGCTGGAAAGGGGATCCCAAGACCTGGGTGCAGATGGGGGTGGGGGGAGCGGCTGGCTGTCTTGCAACAGTGATGGTGAGGATTTCCCAGGACAGGGGATCTTTGGGTGCAGAAGTGAGGGCCCTATGAGGCAAACAGGGAGGAGAAGATCACCCTCCCTAGAACCTAGGTTCTGCATTTAATGAAATATGCTCAACTTGACCTATCACAGCTCCCTTTTTGTATCCTTAATCAAAATAGCCCTTTAAATAGGCATCAAAAATAAGGAGAAAATATGCTACAGATAAAGGTAACACAAGACCAGGATATGTAGACAGTGAGGGAATGAGTTCTGTCTGAATACAAACTCACTGAATATATTCTTTTTAGGAATCAAATTACATCTACATGTTAAAATTAAGCCTGGATATGGGTAAATACAGGCACATATAAAACTGTTTCTTCTTTTATATTTATCTAATCTGTTTCAAAATACTAGGTACTTGTGAAAAAACTGTGCTTAAGCAAAACTATCCTGATATACAAATAAGAACTGTACAATTAAATATTTTCAAGGCTATTCATGGTATTTATAATTACAACATAAAAGCGACAAATTAAAAATGAACATAATAACAATAGGGAAGTCATTAAAGGAAGTAGCATAGACCCATGATACAATATTATGAAGCCATTAAAATTATAACAAATCTTTTTTGTTTTAAAAAACGTTATAAAGCAAATATACAGTACTGTAGAATCATATACAGTCACAGAGAAAAGACACAAAAGAGTACTAATGAGGATGTACAAAAGCGTTAAAAGCTTCAGGGGTTAGTGCAGTGCAAAGTATCTTCAATCATCTTCTTTAAGAATTTACCTGTATTTTCCTAATTTAGCATAATTAACAAGCGCTGTAATAAGGAAATGCTTTTTCATAAGAAGGACAAAACGAAAGAGAGAGTGAGAAAGAGAGAGAGATAACAAAAGGAGGAAAAGGAAGAGGAGGATGTATTTCTGGAAGATAGATAAAATATTTAACAATAGTAGAAAGTACAAGATGGTACTTTACAGGAGACTATAGTAAGAGTTCAAAGAGCTTCGCTTTTGATTCATTACAGAAACCCAACTAAAACCTCTGAGCTTCTGATTTTTATCTGTAAAATGGGGCAGAACTGATGGTGCTAGGCTTCTTGTTTGACACATCAGTGTCTTTGCAGGTGACATCTCCTCTATGATTTGGGAAAAGAATGATTCCTAAATTTTCTTTTCTTTCTTTTTTTTTTAGGGAAGGGTCTACAAGATGTTCAGGGTCTCACTACTAGATGGGACTGTCTCAATTGTTATCTCAGCATGCCCCAGCTGTTGGCATGGGGTTGGCACAGCAGGCCCAGGGACATTCCTAAATTTTCATTTGAAAAAAATTCAGTGTTCTTCACATGGAAAATTTTCAAGGGTTATTACTACTTAAAACAGAAATGAGTTGACTTTGTCTCCTCCCACATGAAACAGAGTACGTTTTTTTTCTGAAAAAGCAAAGTAAACACTGATAAGTTTTCCACAGTCTTGCAGGAGAGAAACAGGCAGAAGGAAAAATGAAAAGAGGCTTTTATTTTCTTGGAGGACATGGAGAGAATTCAGGGAAAATAAGGAATTCTCTGGATTGGAACAAAGGGAGAATGAGGCTTTTATGGCCTTTTGTCAGGGTTGGGGCTTGAAGAGGATGTTTAGATGAGGTGGCAGGACAGGTGAAAGGAAATTGCACCCTGGGCTGAGTTGGAGAAGAAGGGGGAGGTGGTTTTTGGCAAGAGAAGCTGTTGTTTTAAGGGCTTCAGCAATCTATACTAGGGCCAGAACCTATCAAACACTAGTATTCAATAAACAAGATTATAAGGAAAAGTTGATTTAAAATTTAAAAATCTGTTATTATAATCTATAAAAGACAAAAAGAAATTGGCAAATATATACAGTAATGTAAATGTCTCACGTTTTTCTTAGTTATTACAAATGAATAAAAAACACATCCTAAACACAAGTGTTTACATACATACTTTAAAATTTTGTAAAAGTAGATTGAAAATAAATAATCCAAGATTTAAATGTGGCCACTTGTAGGAAAAGCAAAAATTCACACAAACTGGGAGACTTATTCATTTTTCCATGTTTTTATTATCATTTTTAAAGCTGTTAGGAATATATATTTGTGCACACTGGACAGCAGGTTGGAATGTCTACCTTAAGAATAAAAATGATTTGCATTATTTTAACCAGTAATCCTGCTGCCTTCCTGAAGAACATGATGACAGGGCAGAGGGGTCACAGACACCAGGAAAGAGGGGTACTGAGCCACTGATATCAGAACTGTCAGTGCAGGACAACAGCAAACAGCAGGACAACTTTTAGGCAGTTGTGTATCACTATATTTAAATCTTCTGCATACACTAAGGCCCCATTTTAATTGCACACAAGCCACAGGACTCCCACAAAGACCCCCTCTCCCAGATGCCACTGCTCGTGTAGAGAGTTCATGGTGGATTCCAAAAGATAAGTCCACTTCAAAGTTGTGTGACTATCTGAGAAAAGTGCTTGCAAGTCTAATGAAATTCAGAACTGTGAGAAGAAATCACCCTCGATTAAGGCAGATCCTAAATCCAATGGCAACTGTCCTTTCAAAAGCAAAGGTGGGAAGATGCAGAGGCCAGGTCAGAGACGGGAGTGCTACGTGGATAAGCAGCAGAACACCTCAGCTGGCTGCCAGGAAGCAGCAGCAGGGACAGAGGCATACAGGGGACTCTGCTCAAATTCTCCAGATGGACTCAACCACGCAGAGGTCTGGATTTCAGACACTCAGCTTCCAACATGGTCAGAGACCAAAGTGTTGTAAGCCATTCTGTTTGTGGTAATTTCTTAGACCACTTTAGGAAACTGCAGACTGTCTAAGATGCTTTCCTAAAGAAATACCCAAAATTCATACAAACTATACACATGAAGATGAATGATAATTACATATAAATGAACTCAAAATATAAAAATACATGTAAACTAAAAGGAGCTTAATATCCAGCATTAGAAGAATGATAAATACACAGTGACTAATCCAAACATTCCCAAAATTTCTCAACCTAATGAATTAAAGCAGGACATGTAATTTTGGACAAGTAACTGAACTGATACAACTTCAAGGGGATTGATACAACTGACACAACTGCAAAGGGATTTCTTTGTATAGAGTCATCAAGAAAGAAAATGCAGAAAAACATTAGCTCTGGGTACATAAGAGATCATTAGGTTATTTGTTCCTTTGGATGACTTTTGGCAATTGTCAACTATTCAATAATAAGTAGGCACTGATTTCATACTTTACAGAGATATAATTCACATACTTTGCAACTTACCTGAAGTGTGTAATTCAGTGGTTTGACTAGATTGACAATAATATTTGTGCAACCATCCCCAGTCTAATTTTACAGCATTTTCATAAAAAAGTAGTATTCACTGTTCAGTTTCCATTCATACCACAAAATCATAAACATACATTCTATCTGGGGAGTGATCTATTCCAAACTTTTCATATAATTAGAATCATACCATTTGTCCTCTTTGTTACTCTTGGTGGAATGTTTGCAAGGTCTGCCCACATTATAGAAAGTATCAATACTTTAATTTTTATGACCAAAAACTATTCCTCTGTATGGATAGATCACATTTTATGTATTCATTCATCAACTAATGGACATTTGCTTTGTTTCTGCATTGTGGTTATTGTGACTATTTCTGCTATTGATAGTCATGTACAAGTTATTGCAAATGACTCACTTTCGTGAGTACACACTTACAAGCAGAACTGCCAGTTTATATGGTCGCTTTAGAAGTTTAACTTTTTCAGCAAGAGCAAAACTGTTTTCCAAAGTGGGCAGCGCCTAACTACATTTCCATCAGAAGTGTATCATAGCTCAAATTTCTCCAAGTCCTCAAAACATCTGCTGTCCTTTTCACTGCAGTGATCTTAGAGAACATGCAATGGCATTTCAGTGTGGTTCTACTTGCATATGCCTAATGGCTAATGATGCCAAGCATCCTCTTTGCACTACTTAGCAGTCAATATTCCTTCTTTGGCAAAAAGTGTGTTCAGGGCAGGTGAGATAGCTCAGCGGTCTAAAGAGCCTGCTTAAGCAAGCTTAGCCAACTGCAGGGAGCATAGTTCAATCCCTGGCACCACATGCTGTGCCAGTCCTACCCCCAGGGCAGGCTGAGCCAGCCATTACATACATACATACATACATACATACATACATACATATGTGCATACATGCATGCATGCATACATACATACATAAATACATACACAGTGTGTTGAGAACCTCTGTGTGCCAGTTAGCCTTGACTGCCAACTTGACTGGATTGAGGTTCCTGGAGAAGGGACAGGACCATGAGGAGGGAGCATGTTACTTACAGTGCTTTAATCCCTTGCACATGGCTTAGGCTATGGGTCACTTGGACGTACCTTTGATTGAATCTCTCTCCCTGGAGTTGTCGCAGGCCCTGTTTCCAGGCCACCATGACACATGCAGCTTGGCTCCATTATGTAGTTCAGCAATGACATTTGCATCATGAAGCCTGCCAAACTTGGACGAACACTCTCAAAATATGAGTCAAATTAAACCTTGCTGCCTTTAAATGACAGCTACCTGGGTATTTGGTCCCATGGTCCCCATGGTCCTGTTCCTTATCCAGGAATCTCAATCCAGTCAAGTTGGCAGTCAAGGCTAACTGGCACGCATAGGGTCTGAACACACTATGTATGTATGCATGTATGTATGTATGCATGTATGTATATATGTATGCATGTAATGGAAAGTAGTATACTGTACAGAATTTTAGCCATTATTCTATAAGTATTGAAATCTAAGAGCTTTCCAAAAATATATTATAGATATAAATTTTTTAATTATTTATTTGGCATAGGGTCTTACCATGCAGCTTAAACTCATAGTGATCCTCCCTTTTCAGCCTCCCTAGCCCTGGAATTACAGGCATGCACTACCACACCAGGTTTTGTGGCCGGTTCCCCATGGGGTGGGCATGGCATGAGGCACTAGAAATCAAACATGGGCCTGCACACTTGCCAGGCAGGGGTTAGACCACGGAGCTATCTCTCCAGCCCCACCTATATATTTTCTTCATGTACTTAACTGTATCACAAAAGCTTCTAATTCTAGTAAATAATTTATGTTTTCTCCTTCTTTTGTCACTTGTGCTTTTGAGGTCGTATAAAGTCACTATCTCAACATCACAAAGATAAATTTCTATGGTTTTTCTCTAAGAGTTTTATAGTTTAGTCTTACATCTATTTCCATGACCCATGTACAACTATACAAGTAATATAACTGATGTCTTTTTCATGAGGAATACTACTCGTTCAAATATCATTTGATGAAAAGATCATCCTTCCCCACATTTACTTATTTTGGCAGTCTTGTTGAAGAGTCAACTGATCATATAAGGGTATATTTCTCAATTCTATTCTATTATGTATATGTCCACACTTAAGATAGTACAAGAGAGCTGGGGAGATAGACCAGCGGCATAAGTGCCTGCCTGGTAAGTGCAAGGTCCTGAGTTTGATCCCTAGTCCAAGAGTTTTTGTTATGGAGAGATAGGAAGTCTGCCAACTTTGTTCTTCATTTTCAAGACTGCTTCCCCTTTTCTGAGCCCTTTTCATTTATAAATAAATTTCAGGATCACCCTTTATATTTCTGCTAAACCAAAGACATCTGCCATTTTGACAAACACTGCATTAAATTTGTAGATCAATTTGAAAAATATTGACATCTCAACAATATTAAGTCCATGAAATGGGATGTCTTTACACCCAGTAGGAAATTTTAATTGCTTTCACCAATATTTTATAGATTTAAAAACAGAAAATTGTCATATCTGTTGCTAAATTTATTCCTGAGTATTTTATTCTTTGGTTAATACTGTGAGCCGAATTCTCTGGTGTATCTTCTGTTGCAGTTATTCATCACCAGTATCCAGAGACAAATGGACTTAGGCAGAACAAACATTAATCCTGCAGCCCAGAAGAACTCATTTGTAGGTTTTAACATGTTTTTAATGGATTTGGTAAGATTTTACATATTTAAAGTTATTTTGTGTGCAAGAGAAGCTGCTTTTTTTCTTTCCACAATAGGATGGGATTTTTTTCTTTCTGTGGTTTTTTTTTTTTTTTTTTTTTTTTTTTTTTTTTTTTTTTTTTTTTTTTTTTTTTTTTTTTTTTCTTTTTCTTTCTTGCTTTTGCCCAATTGTCCTGGACAGAATTTCTAATATAATATTGAATAGAATTGATGGCAATAAACAACTTCTCTTAGCACTCAGGTTTTCAGAATTAAATATAATGCAAGCTGTAGACTTTTTGCAGCTGCCCTTATCAGGCCGAAGAAATTCTCTTTTATTCCAAGATTCTTGAGTAGTTTACCATGGAACACGTTAAACCTTTTATAAATGCATTCTTTTTTTCTATCAACAGAGATATTATTATTCTGGTATCATCTCTTACATTGATTCATTATGTAACGTTACATTAGCTTTGATTTTCTTTTATAAAATTCCCTGGTCATAACATACATTTCCTTCTTTTTTTCTTTTTCTCTTTTTGCTAGTTTTTGGCTGAAGATTTTGTTTCTCCTCCTGATAATGGTCTATAACCGTCCTAGATATCTTTGTCTGATGTTTTGACATCAGGAAAACACTATATTCAAACAGTTAACTGGGCAGTATTCCTTCCTCTTCTTTGAAGTTTGTAAGAAATTAATATTAACTCTTTTTTATGCTTGATCATTAAGCTTAAATTAATTCTGTGACTAAAAAGAAATACATTTACAAATCACTTGTTTGGTGTTCAAAACTTCTCATTATCATAGGGCAATCTGGATCATTTAGAAATTGCCTTTTATATTCTGGTGCTTGATCTACTTTCCAAGCTATCACCTAGCTTAAAAGCAATTCTGTGGTTGATCAGTTGTATGTAGTTGGTGTAACCCACTTTTCACACACACTATTTATCAGTGTTCTCAAGGCACCGTCCCATGCTCCCCAAAATAAATCTAGTTACTCTCTGAAGAAGGGCACAGATGTTCTGAGGCATGTGACCAACTGGCAACATACCTCTTATCCTGTTTCAGATCAAAGCAAGCCTGCTGACATGTGGCTGGGACAGCCTCAGTTTTACAGCAAGGCAGAACCTCTGGAAAGGAAGAAAGACAGGTGAATAGATTCTATTTGAGCTCCTTTAGATTTCATCTGGAATATCTCACATTCATTTCTGAGACAAGAGATTAGGACGGAGGCAATCTAGCTAGGCCAGTGGGCACAGCCTGCTGCCAGTCACAGAGATGTAAGGCACAGGTGCAGAGAACAGTTCCCAAGCCCTGAACCAGGAACCAATCAGGAGCTGCTATTTTCAAGTTTTTTTTTTTTTTTTTTTTTTTTTTTTTTGTGCAAAAATCAAGTATGTTTTGATAGGACAGTCTAGATCTGACGTCAACCTGAAGAACAGGGGATAAAAATACATCTGCCATTGACCTCATGGCCAGCTTTCTCAGTAGCCTGCTCCCACTCTGTAGAACATATTTCTTTTCCTACCTTTAACAAATGTAAAACTTTGCTACCTTTTTTCATGTATCTTATTCAATTATTTGTTTAGGATCCTCCAAACCTAGAAAGAATTTCTGAGCAGTGTCCACTTGACCCCAGAACCCAGTACTGATTTGGTTCATTTTTCCAGATCGTTATTAGACCCATGCCAAGAGCTTTGTAGACGAGGGTGATTTAATTGCCATGATAATCCTAGGTGATATGTATTACTGTTGCCATCTTACAGACAGGAAAACAAGAGTTTGGAGGCCATTTTCATAAGATCAGATGTTAAGTATCAGAAACGACTGAAATATTAAAAAAGTAAATGAAAGCAAATGGTTCTTCTGACTTTGTTTCTACCCATGACCCCTTCTCTCTTAAATTGTCAAAGTCAAATGAACAGTCAAGCTCTGACAGCCCGTGCTAGCTCAGAGCTCTTGCTTCTCTTACCTGACTCACGGCCACACTGCTAGGCTCAGCAAGCCTGCAGTGCCCCTGCAGGAGGAACAGGGTGCACCCCTCCTAATATGCTGATGAGCAGCACTGTCCTCGCATCATACCACTTAACAAGGTAAACAAGTGTTACATCCATGCCCATCGTTTTTATTCACAGGAGAAAATTAAAATTTTCTGAGATGATTTCTATACTACTTATCTGCTTTTAAGACTTTTGACATTATACCTCCTTCACAACAATGAGAACCCCTCCTCCAGTTACCTTTCCTCTGGCCTTATACTTTCTCAAGGAAATAGAAACTTACCAAAGATCTCATCCACAGGGAAAAAAAAAAAAACCACAGAGGACCTTGGGAATCCTCTCTCACCAAATTTTAATCCCCTTCATTAATGTTAATTGCAAAACACCAGAGGCAAAATACTTACCCAGTACCTAAAATGTGTCACCTCTATTAATTAAAAACAAGCTCATGGAATATGAAACTATAAAGTACTGGATTTTTTTTTTTAATTGTAAAGACACCTAATTGGCTTGTACAAAAGGAAATGAATTCCTTTTGCCTTGCTTTAATGAGGTTTTTATTATTCAAATGGCACATTTTGCTCCTTTTTGAGTAAAAGCCATTGCAATTCAAAAGGGACTGGGATGATGAATATTTACAGAATATCAAAAGAAAAGTTCAAACTACAAAGACATTCCAACCCCTAAGATGCTATTAGCTGGCATTTTAAGGGACTGAATTTGTTGTTCTGCTTGTATGGATACTGACCTGGGAAGGGTTAGTGTTGTTAGTGTTAACAGAGCAAAGAGAAGTTAGCTCCCATGGTCAGAAATGAAGACTACAGTCGAGAGAAGTCTGTGCTCTCAGCCTCACATGAACTCATGGAGAAAGCACCTGTTTCTCCACCAAGTGAGGCCAGAACATTCTTTAAACCTGTAGGTACATGAATGGTATCTGGAAGCAACAATCCCATTACCACAGCCAGTGTATTCTTTATGGTCAAAAAACAGGCACTGGATAGCTAGGGTAAAAAGGGATTCTGACTTTACCAGTGACAGCTCTGCTTAACACGTATAGGAATGACACTGGGCCAAGATTCATAACTATACAGTCGGCTTTCTTAACTTTTTAATAAATTATTCATTTACTTGTTTACTTACTTATTTGGTAGAGGGTCTTGCTATATAGCTCACTCATAGTGATCCTGCTGTTTTCAGCCTCCTCAGAACTGAGATTACAGGGGTTCCCCACCACACCCAGATTTGGTGGCCAACACAGTGCACCTGGTTCCAGGGCCTACATGGCATTCAGTACTGGGGATCAAACCTAAGTCCTTGTGCTTGTGGGACAGGTGTTCAGACTGCTGAGCTACCTCCCCAGCCTAGTCAGGCCATGAGAGTAAGCAGTGTATTAGGCTAGGAAAAGCAAAACTGACTCGTTCCCATCCCCAAACAAAGCCTCTCACATCTGCCTGAACAACAATGGCTTCTCCATCAGTAATCTAGTTCTCGCCCTCTGAGCAGACAGGACTCCTCTGACCCAGTGGACCAGCTCCTCCCTGGCACTGGACTCACATTCCTGTCCCAGGTTCTAGGCCAAAGTTCATTCCTGGACTTCCTGTATTACCACTGCCTTAGTTGTTGTCTCCTGGAGCCCCTCCTCCACTGCCCATAGTTCCACTCCCACCTTCTTTGTTTCACGTTAAAACTTGTAGATAGCAATTATACTCAGCCCCGAGCCCAGACTAAACTTCCATGAGGATAGCTTCCTCAGTTCTACACTCTCATTTCTACCAACTTGTTGGTCTTGCCTTTCTGGAAACACTCCTACAACCTCAGGGCTGCCAAACCCAAATCTGAGCCCTTCATTTTTTCAGCAGGCTTTCTCCCCTTCCTAATAGCCCTTACTTCCTGCTAGCACCTATTCTACATGGTGCAGCCCTCCCCACTGCCCAAGGTCTACTCAAGAGTCCTCACTCTTGACCTTCATCTGGAAAGGTAGCAATGCCTTATGCAAATGTTCTGAAATGCTTTGCCCACCAATTACAAGGTAAATCCTGATAGAACTGACAGAAATACAGAATACAGAATGCAAGGTCATTGAACTTATTATCAATAGACAGTTGCAGGGGTCAGAAAATCCAGTGGCTACACAAGTTCCTTGGCCTTGGAGTCATCAGCAAGGCACAGCCAATCAGTGATTCTAACGTGAGCAGGGGCAGGATCCCATGAGTGTTGCCCAATAAACCTCCCCAACAAACCCCTACTGTCCTTCTCAACATGCTAGCTATTCTGAGAGTCTGGCCTTGGATTCTCCATGGTAGTAACTGGTGTGCTTACCTGTAATTGGTAACATCCCAATCTCAGCACACTCTGTCTATTGTAAATTAAATATCAACTTTTGAGGTCTAACATCTCCCAAGAGGAGTTAGCTATGGTGTGACCACCTATAATTCTAGTTACCTGAGAGATCAAAGCAGAATGAGTCTAAGTTTGAGATTATCTTGGGCAACTCAGCAACTTGGTGAGAGGTGAGACCATGTCTCAAAATTTTAAAACAATTATATATATATATATATATATATATATATATATATAATAAGTATAATATAATATAATATATATATAGTTTAGGGTACAGCTCCATGTGAGGGATCCTGAGTGTAATTTCCAGTATTATAAAGAAAAAAGAAGAAATGCTTCACTTCTATTTCCTTCTGGGATGGATCCAAATCTATATTGCCTCACACTTTCTAGGAGATGTGAGTGTCTGTGCAAATGCTATCTCTGCTAGAAGGTAAAAATCATTATCCCAAAGGAACACAGTCTTTGATCAGGATCTCATAGTTCAAATTTTATACATATCTGGCTGGATATGCCCCAATCATTCCTATAGCCTTATAACATTTGTTCCATAGTTAACTGAGTAGTGGTGCTTCACATAACTACTTAAGTAAAAGAAGTGGAGAAAAGTGAATTTGATTCTCTTTGATCAACAGAGACAGATTCATCTCTGCGTTGGAGACATGAATGGCCCATTTGGCATATAACTGCAAACCTGAGAAGGTGATAAGAGCTTAAAGAGTCTAAAAGCAAGCAGTAGTCACCCTCAAGGAGTCAAGTAATAGGGAATATTTTTTAAGGAAGTTGTGAGTATGTCCTTCAAAAAAAAAAAAAAAATGAGACCAGAAATTTCAGGTAAAATATATATTCTTCAGAATACTAAGGTAACCATGGCTTTTTGGGTTCCACCTTAGACACAGCCAAAAAATGAGTTCAGTGGAATATTATGTAAAGGAAAACATTCTCCAATTCCTCCTTGAAATTAAACAGCACATCACCTGGGGTGTTTCTCAGTAAGATGTAAGACTTCAGCCTATTTGGAAATACTCTGAAACTGAGTGGAAAGGGCATGGCGATGAACAGTCCTATAAGGAAATTATTTTGCAGCCTCATTTGCTATTCAGCAGCATTTTTTTTCTCCCCAAAACAGTGAAAGGTAGGCTCCTCTTCAGCTAGGGCTGCTTTAGTTTGAATTCATGGACAAAAGCAGAGCTGACCACAGCAATTGTGTCCTGTAGCATCTACAGCTCAGGTATGGGCTGGAGAGTTTAGCAGCCACCATAGCTACAGTTGGCCAAAGGGCAGTGTGCATGGCACTGGTATTATAGTGCATGTATAGGAAACCTTAAAAAATACACAGTATAATATATTGGGACCAGCCAAATAGCTCAGTGGATTAAAGTGCCTGCTTATGCAGACACAGTGGCTGGGGTTCAATCCCTGGTATGCTGTGCCAGCCCCAACCCCTGGGTGCACTGAAACAGTGATTAAGACTGGGTGTGTTGGTAAGCACCTATAACTCCAGCTTATGAGATGCTGAACACAGATGGAGCACTATAAGTCCAGTCTATGTAATGAGACTCTGTAGACCTTAAAAAGCCTATCCTAAAATACAAAAAAAAAAAAAAAATTGGAAAAAAATGTGTAAGCATCTCAAATTCCTACTTTAAGACATGCTCTTCAGGATGACTTTTCAAAACTAGTGGTATTAAGGATTATGTATATACCAATACTGCAAAAATAAGGAAATAAATTCTCAGCTGACTTAAAATAGGGGAACCTGAATTATCATCAATATGAAGGGCATCTTTTAGAACAAACAACTACACAATTTCCTTTCACATGAGACATCCCCAATAAATGTTAGCTATATCATTGAAAGATAAGTGGGAAACATTAACTCCACTTAGGAGTATTTTTATATTGTAATATTTTCTTGTAAAAAATCTTTTATTTGGTGCAATTCTAGCAGGGAAGAAAAGAAGAAAGCTACAAGATAGGTAAAATTGACTCTGCAGCCTGAGTCTACCTTTCATTAGCTATGAAAGTTAATAAACCTCTCTGAACCACAGCTGTGTTATAAGGAAGTTTAAATACGCACTTTATTTGATAGTTAAAAGAGATGTTCTTTTTTTACGGGGGTGGGGGCGGGGTCTACAGGGTGTTCAGGACTACTACATTGGACTCATAGTGATCCATCTGTTTACAGTCTCCCAAGAGCTGGGATTATAGGCATGGGCCACCACACCAGTCTCAATTGCGTCTCAGCATGGCCCAGAGATGGGGCCTGCACAGTAGGCCTAGGAATCTAACTCCCAGCCGCTGCATCTTATTGTAGATGCTTTAATCCACTGAGCTATTTGGCCAACCCCTTATTTGATAGTGAAGAAAAAAAATTTAAAGTGTAAATTTCCTAGCACTGCCCTTGTTACAGATAGTACCCTAAAAAATAGCCTTTTTTTCTCAGTTGCCTGTTTTCTGAACCTTGGACTCTTCTTCAAGGATATGGTAACCACTGATAATGCAGAAATATATTTATGTAATTTCCTTCCATGCTCTTAAATGCATATTTCTCCTATCCCCATACTCAAAATCTCTGGACAAGCATCTCCTGAATACTCTGAGAAGGAAAGTGCATAAAACAAGCTAAATGTCAACATATGAGACTACTGTACACACACACACAGTCACTGGCCGTCAAGTGTGTTTCTAAACTTTAAAAAGTCATACAGATGTCACAAACTTAATGAATATCATCAAATATTAGAATAATAATTAGCCAGGACTGGAGTCTGTTATCAAGATAACCTATACACAATTAATTTTTTTCAGCTGGAATAAAGAAAATACTCCAAAACAATCACTAGGAGTAGAACACAACACTGACTGTATACCTCAGAGACCACCAAGAATTTTTCATTTCATGCACCATTGACAACTTCTTATAGTTGATTCCAGAACATCAGTGCCTATGTTTAACAAAAAATGGAAGCACTCATATTTTGTTATTTTCTTAAATTTTTGCCTCGTGTCCATTATCTTGATTATATTTTCCCATCCCATCATCTACATCCCCTTAGAGAAACTGCAACTTCATTGATTCTAAATGGAGGAATGGAAAATAGGCATATGCATACCCACACCCTTCCCAGGACTGCTTTCTAGGAGAAAAGCATTGATTTGGTAATTGCACACTTAGAGCAATTGGCATGGCATCTGCAATGCAGGCCCGACACTTAGTTGCTACAGTTCCGGGTATTTCCACTGCTCTCCTGCCCTTTGCGTTTAGTACTTTGTGTCCTGCTGTGTGGCTTCCTAGGAATATTTAATAAAATGGAACATCAACAGTAAGCACCAGAAGAATGGAGAAGGAAAGAGCAAGGAGAAAGACAAGGTCACAATCCTATACCTCCCTTCGACATAGCATCCAGATACTGAGACCAAGTAAATCAACCATGTCTTTCTTGGCAAAGTATCATGGATTCATCTGAAAAGTGATTCCTGGTCTCTTGCTGAAGAAACTGAGTTATGATGTGAATGAACACATGGGAAGCTAAAATGCAACTTCATGAGCTCTACAGGCAACTCAGGGAATGCATGTATTGTTCATAGTACCTAGAAGGGGAGAAGCTGGAAGCTGAAGAGGGCTGGGGCTAGGATTAGAGAAAAGAGATCTGGTTTCTTCTGTGTGAGACTCAGTTTACCCATATCCACAATGGAGTAGGTCATGCTGGACAGAAAAGCCTGAAAGACAGAGTATATATAAAGTACCTTGTGCCCCCAGACCTGGGGCCATGCCCGACACAAAATGGAAGTTTGTTGAATTGCTGAATCCCTGCAACTTCAGTAAGATTAACACCTAGAAAATCTGCACCTTTGCAAACACCCACTAAGTTCCCTGTCTTCTGTTATTTGAAAGTATTGCATACATATAATCAGTACTTGCTCAATTATCAATAATGCAGTCTCTTGGTTACCAGTTGCCTAATGTAAGGGCCACCTGTATTCTATTCTCTACAAATGCACTGGAATCAACTTGTCTATATTTCCCAGTCTTGTCATTCAGGGAAAAATCTAAGTGGGACTGCTTTTCTGATTCTGAAAAGTGAAAACATGTTAAGATAAGCATAGTATTTGCCTATGTACAGCTTACATCTGAATAGAGCTATGTGAATCTTGGGAAACTCTGCTCTATGAGCTACAGAGCTCATGAGATTAGGCCACCTGCAGGGAGAGAAATGAAATGAAGAGGTCACATACCCTCAAGGGTCCACGAAGCTTAACCGAAGAACTAGAGCCAGAGGTCAGTGACCTGAACGTGTCTATGAAAAGCACATTTGTTCTTATACTGAGAATTCTGCCCTCTGTCTTTGACTCTGGAATTTTCCATGTGGAAGGGCTATGCATCCTGCATACCCAGTGGTATCTACTACAGGACCTGGCACATAGGGAATTTACCAGCTGTGCTTCCAGTGCTTTTATTAAAATTATACCTGGCCAGCTTTGCTATGGAAACTGTGTTCCTTTAAGCATTTTATTCATTTGATAACTGGACAAAATAAAGGCAATGAACAAATAACTGGCCTTTCCAGAAACACATTAGTATTTCCTCAAATTAAAATTATACTTTGTGGGCTTAAAGTAACATTAAGCATTACAAGCCATTATTTATGAACTTCTGCAGTAACACAGATGAAAAAATACTGCTGAAAATTCATGGGAAGTGAACACTCTCTTTTATATATTTATAGAATAGTTGTAAGTACCAGATGATAATTTCATTACAGTTATGCAGAGGGAGCTTATTTAAAACATACTAACCACAGTTCTAATGAGAGCAGAGGGTTTTCATATGGGAAGGCAGAGGTAAAGCTACACGGACAATGGGTAAAAATTGTGGAGTAATGTGTGTAAGCTCATGGTCAAGTCAAACAATAAAACATCTCGTGCATTCTGTACATTTCCCTTGCCAATGATGGCTTTTTCCTCTGTTTTGCCTAGAGATATATGGAGCTGTAATAGAGTTCAGAAAGCCCCTGACAGCTGTGTGCTGCCATTCAGACCTGAAAGATTCCATGTTATGATAAAAATTAATGTACTCTGAAATCCTCTGGGACTCTCTGGGCCCTGGGTATATAGCTAATGAAGAAATACAACCTTGCTGGAGCACAGCACACGGCCTGGAGGAGAAGATTAATTCACATGCAATCATGGTGTGGCCCTCTGTCACTGGCTGCAAAGTGGCCAGACTCAAATCGTGAAAGGAACCAGTGTTGACTGGCTGAAATTACCTCCTAGGTCAAGAAGTCAAATAAAGAAAACACTTGACAAAATAATTGAATCCAGCCAAATGAGACTTGATCTTCAACTCTTAAACCAAAAGAAGGTCATCAGCATCTCATTTCTGGATGGCAATGTTCATGGAAACTTCTCCCCAGGAGAGGGGCTCCTTCAACCACTTGACAACCACTGTGCAAGTCGTAGCAGATATTCCTCCAAGACAGCCTGGAGAAGATACTAAGCTTGGGTGGAATGTGCCGCCCCAAGGAAAGCCTCCAGGGCCTAGACACTGTACCTTTTGGTGCCTACAGCCCCAGGCATCGTGGTGTCCTCCCACAGGAGGATAAGAACAATCTCAAGCAGACTATGAGAATGCTAGTCAGCTGGACGTGGTGGCGCATGCCTGTAATCCCAGCACTTGGGAGGCTGGGGCAGGAGGATCAGTGTGAGTTTGAGGCGAGCCTGGGCTACAAAAGTGAGCTCAAGGCCAGCCTCAACTGCATAGCAAAACACTGTCTCAAAAAGACAAAAAAAAAAAAGAATAAAAAAAGAGAATGCTAGTCAAGGCAGCATTACTTGTAGTAGCCAAAAAGTGGAAACAACTCAAATATACAGCCAAACAACAGAATATAGATAGATAAATAGATACATAGATAGACAGACAGACAGACAGACAGACGACAGACAGGAGAGAGTCTACAGGGTCTCACTACACAGATTGGATTTGTAGTGATTCTCCAGTTTTCAACCTCTGGAGTGCTGGGATTATAGGCACACGCCACCATGCCCAGTCTCATTAGTTCTCTCAGTGCACTCCACAGACGGGAACACAAGGGATGGATCCCCAGCTTCTGTGCTCTACCAAAGCACATGCTTCAGTCTGCTGAGCTATGAGGCCAGCCCACAACAGAACATTGTATAGCCATAAAAAGGAACTAAATATTGGCACATGCTATGACATAAGTGAACCTTGAGAACATTATGCTAAGTGAAAAAAGCCAGACTCAAAAGACCACATATTGCATGACTCCACCCATATGAAATATACAAAATATGCAAATATTACAGACAGAAAATGAATTAGTTATGACTGAGGACTAGAGGAAGTGTACGTAGCCATCACTGCTAACCTCCATAGAATTCCATTCTGGAGGAACAGAATACTCTGGAACTCCAAGAATAAAATGTGTTCTGTACAGGTGCCAATTCCTTGTAATGAATGTAATCATTTGTATACAAGTATGCACTAGTAAAAGTCCAAGACATTTTTCTAAAGACTGGTGGAAATTATATAGGGTGCAGTATAACAGTGACAGTGCAGCAAAAAAGAAATGACTCCTATGCTTAAAGCAATGAATTTTGCATTATGTAAAGTATATTCCATTTTTTTTTTATTTTTAAAGAGAATACAGCCGGGCGTGGTGGCTCACGCCTGTAATCCCAGCACTTGGGAGGCTGAGGCAGGAGGATTGGTGTGAGTTCGAGACCAGCCTGGGCTACAAAAGTGAGCGCAGGACCAGCCTCAACTGCATAGTGAGACCCTGTCTCAAAAAGACAAAAAAAAAAAGAGAATACAAAGAATAGAAAAAACAAATGAAACAGAAATTTTACTAAACAAAATGACGGAAATTCAACAATGGTTATTATATTGCATATTATTATTTTCCAACTAGTAGTTCAGATTATCAGCTAAAAGCCTGTAAAACTGGTCAAAAAAAAAGAAGAAAAAAAATTTACCCGGGCCCTGAGAAGCCACGCTGACACTCTGAGAAGCAGTCCTGTAACCTCCAGCCGTGTTCCTTTCCCCTTCCCTGGAGAGGCTGTGGCTGACACAGGCCCCGTCCATGTAATACTTCCATCCTTACATGATAATGAAGTGCAGGCAAGACAGGGTAAATTCATTGAAACTGAGATATTTTAAAATTTTTCTGGGTAATTCAAAGTTACATTGTTTCAGTTCATTACAGCCTATTTAGTTGTTTCAGCCCATTATTAAAATTTTATCACATCCAGTTGAATTTATTCCTGACCACTTTAAATCATTTTTTAAAAGGGTGAAGTTTTAGGGGCCTGGCGGGATGGCTCAGTGGTCTGGAGCGTCTGCTTGGGAAAGCTTGGGCAGCTTCAGGGACCGCAGTTCGATCCCCGGCACCACATGCTGTGCCAGCCCTGCCGTCGGGGAAGGCTGAGCCGGCCATAAAAATGAGTGAATAAACAAACAAAGGTTCTGAAACAAGAAAAAATAAATAAATAAATAAATTTAAAAAAAAAAAAGGGTGAAGTTTTAAAGTATGGGTAGTTGAAAACTATTACTCAGAGTATTTTCCCAAATGGTGTGGTATTGTTTTACCAACTGACTAACTTTACTAAATGATAGTAGAAAATCTAGACAAGAAAAATATTATTACAAAAATACATTTTTCAAAAGTATTTGAATTATACATGTCTAATCATACACACATTTTTAATGTCATCCCAATGGAATCTGTCATTCCATGGAAGAAAGGTGAATGAGGTGATACTTTGAATTAACAGTAGTGTTAACTGAGGAGTAATAGTGTATTAGAAAAATTTTATGTTTTACATTTGTTTTAAAATATCCTACCAAGAGAGAGAATGTAGACTGGATCAAACCGACCTTGTGTTGGTAATCATAGCAGATGACTGAAGGGAGTGGGAAGGCCCTTCATACCTTTCTTCCTTCTTGTGAGTGCTAAAAAATCTCCATGGAGGAAAAGGGATTCAAGAAATAAAGACAAAATAACGGAGGAAGAAAATAATGAATGATTTACTCTTTTATGTTTTTTCCATGTTTTTTATGTCCTGTAATGGGCATGTGCCATTTTTGTGATCATAAAACTTGCATACACTAGCATAATCAACCAGCTTACAATCTGTCTAAAAAGCTGAGTAATCCTTTTAAGACCAGGTGAAAGCGGGCCAATGTGATCACAGCAGAAATCACTCCAAGAAGAATCACACAGTATGGAGTGGTGAGAGGGTGGCTATGACACTAGGCCTGATAGTCTGCCTGCCTGTGCAGGTGCTGGGTGCCAAAGCCATCCTTTTCATGGTGCAGTTGGGGAGAGGCACACAGGAAAGAGACACAAATCTCAGGCAAAGCTCCACGAGGCTTGGAAAAAATTCTCTCATAGGATGGGAAAGAAGAGGAAAGCTCTCCTTGGCCCAAGGAACTTCTGGATCAACTGGGCTAAGTATCTGGATTAAAATCTGTTTTGCAACCAGGTTCTCAATAGGTCATAACTAGTTCTTGTCTAAGATCAACCTTCAGTCTTCTCTTGAATAGAGTGCATTCTGTTACACCTGGAGCAAGAAAAACAGGATCCTGTCTTATGTGAAAGAGTAAAGCTGAGTGAGAGAAGGCTCTAGAAACATCTAGAAAGCTATGCTGCTGCTGTGCTTCTGCTGATGGGCCCTCACAGGGCAACTTCTAAGACAAGGAGTGACTGAGAGGGATTAGTATAAATGATAAAAAGAACAACAGCCAGGCAGGCAGTTCTTCCTCCCTGCTCTTCCTCCGACTCCCTACTTAGCTCCACACATCACCAAAGAAGAAATCTTAGACCCTCTTCTGCTGTCCCCACCACGAGATTCTGTCCCTTGTTGACTGCAATCAATTGAACAGACCCTGAAAAGGGAATTTCCTTATTCATGAACAGAAAGTGAAGGCTATTTTTTAAAAATAATGTTAAGATTTCAACAATAAAGAATGATAAAATAACACTATATTGAGTGGTGTTAGGTTAAGAAATAACAAAAATACACCTTTAATTTTTCTGGAGGATAATTCAGGGGTTTGGGGGGGTTGTTTTGTTTTGTTTTGTTTTGTCTTTTTTTGAGACTGCATCTTACTATGCTGCTCAGGCTGGCCTTCACTTTTGTAGCCCAGGCTGGTCTCAAACTCACAGTGATCCTCCTGCCTCAGCCTCCTAAGTACTGGGATTACAGGTGTGCACCACCATGCTCAGCCAGGATAACTCAGTTTTACAGAATAACAATATTAAAATGTTCATCTGTTTTGACCTAAAACAGTGCTGGCAAACTCATGGCATGTGTGCTGTAGTGGACTGTTATCACTAAAGATTTTAAAAAGTTCACCATACCAATGTGCAGAGAGAACAGCCATCAACCTCTGAGTATGAATTATCTATAATGGTAGATAAGTGGTTTCTATGTGTTGACTACAATTCCAGAAACTTTCCATAATAGTGTTTAGAAAATGGGGAGGGACAATCATAAGCTTCAATTAAATAGTTAGTACTATATACACTCTACTCTGTATGGAGTGGCCTCTCTCAGGGAGGCAGTCAGGGAATTCAAGGCAGGTCTCTTTTCACTACCACATTTTCTAAGCAGTTACATAAAGGTCAGAAAGTATAATACGAGATCTGAAAGGGTCAAATGTGGGGGCAACGGGTGAACCACTCATAACTGCAGATGATGGCACTGGTGTTGGGCAGTGTCATACAGTGGCTGCCCTGAGTAGAACCCACCCCAGCTTCTAGGGTTGGAGATACTGCTCTAAGATCCATTTCCAGAAACTACATAACTTACTAATTATAGACATCCAAGACAAATAGATACTTTCCTCCCTTCCTGCTTTTGTTATCAATGATTGTGTAGTGTCAGCTTAAGTGCCTTTTTGGGAGTTCTAACTCAACTGCACCAGTAATATAATATTGAGTAGCAAAGAGATGCTAAATGAGAGGATCCTTTTCTGAATGACAAGGTACTGAAGAGACTCCCTCCAAATGCAGAAAAGAAAGTACTTACAACACTGCGAGCACTGCAGTGACAAGTGGTTCAACTAAAAATATAACCTCCCTGGGAGATATTCAGCGGGCTGCACTGGGTAATGTTGCTGATGTATTTCAAATGTATGCTCAAGTTTTTAGGCTGACAAGAATTAGCTTCTCAAAAATTTACTGGGGAAGAAAAGATGGTTCCCATGTTATAGAGGTGTGATTTCTGTGTGGTTTAAGCACGACGCAACATGTCAATTACACAAACGTACAATTCCAATATGACAATGGAATTGGTTAGGATTGTACAAGGGGGAAGAAAAGTTGGATTCATGGGCCAAGTTGGGAAACAAATTCTAAACCACAGAAATTGAAATGCTTTTTCCAACATTTACATAAACCAAGAGTTCTGCACGACTAACCAACTGTTAACACCACCATGGATTTGCAACAGCGATGCCTGTGTGGGTGGTCTCTGTACAGGTCAAAGAACAAACAGGATTCAGTGGGTTCAAACACATCTGTCCTGTCCACTCCAAACAACGCCAGGCCAGCTGGCCACCAGGTCCATGGTATCCCATGAAAACCATGACTTTCAACAGACAAATGTGTGTGTATGTGTGTGTGTGTTATTCATTAGATTCCTAAAAGGGAACCTTTAAATTATCTGTCTGAAGTCACTGTTTATGTACAATAGTGTTAAACATTGTTTCCCAAGATCAACAAACATAAACCACCATACCACTCAAGGATATATCAGCTCAAGAATCTCGAACAGATAAGGACTGGCATCTTAAAAGTAAAGTCTAGTTCAGCAAATGGAACTATGTGTTTCCACTTTTTTTCCTTTTTTCTGTCCTCCTTTCATTCTTTTTGTCAAGCCATCTATCCATTTATCCACTAATCCATCCATCCATTCATCTCTTTCCTTGCGCTTACTACTAGATAACGTGATAAACGCAAAAGATGATAACAATCAAAAATTTAATAAAAGTTCACTAAATATATCAGGTACTGTGAGCTATAAACATTGTTTAGTCAATAATACTCAAGTATATTCCTATCATCTCATCTTCTTTTTTTTTTTTTTAAGAATTTTTAAATTTTTATTTATTTATTTATTTTCTTGTTTCAGAACCTTTGTTTGCTTATTCACTCATTTTTATGGCTGACTCAGCCCACCCCGAAGGCAGGACTGGCACAGCTTGTGGTGCCGGTGATCGAACCACGGTACCTGAAGCAGCCCAAGCTTTCCCAAGCAGGAGCTTTAGACCACTGAGCCATCCCGCCGGGCCCCTCATCTTCTTTCTAATGAAGAAACTGAGGATTATAAAGATTAGGAAACTTGCCATGGTGATCATCTTAATAAGTTTTACATCATATTCAGAGCTAAGTCAGTGAAGAGGTAGTCAAGATTTCACTCCTTTGGGGCTCAGTCTCACAAAGAAAAATCAATGCAAAATAAAGCATCCCCAGAACACTGCATGGGATGCTGCAGCAAGCCACTGACACTCGCAGAAGTGACTGGCAAATCCTACTGGGTGCTGAGGTGACAGGTGGAAAAAGGACCCAATCACTAGGCCTGGTTGGACCCCATCAGCAGCTGCAGTCACTGCAGTTCACACCATGCAACATCACCAAGCAGGTCAGTGTAAGGGCTACAACTGCACTTGAGAACAATCACACTAGCATTTCAGAGGTACACAGATAGCAAATGAGCCTTTGGTCCACTGCTGTCTGCTGCGTGAGTATAATCTGGAAGACAAGTAGGAGCTAAGGATAAATAAACACTGACATCTGGAGTAAATATATAAAGACAACTATAAATGCGAGTAAATAGCTGCCATTTCTGCTTAAGCAGACTCCACAAAGAGACACCTAGACATTTGGAAGGAAACAGTCTTAGTATCTTAATTGAAGGGATGAGCCTCTGTTCTACTGAGTTTGTTTAACCTTCTTTACACATATTTCAGCAAAATAAATTCCTCTTGGTGATAGAAAATTGGCTGAAAGAAACATCTTCTCCACCCTTGAAGTGACCTCAATAATTGTCCAAATAGGCAGTGGTTGTCATCCATCCTATTAATGGGAGAAATCTCATCCCAAGCAATGTGTTCACAGAATGCATTTCTCAGATGAGACAAATCGGGGCAGGGAAATAGCTTGGTAGAATAAGCGCTTTCCTGGCAAGTACAATGGCCTGAGTTCAATCCCCGGTCCCGCAAAGACAAACAAGCCAAGCAAATGAGACAGATTTTTCTGCTTCTACAAACTGCTGTCTGAGCAGAGCTCAGTGTACATTTTTGTTCCAGTTCTAACTCTACAACCAAGGTGTTTAGCCTCTTCAAGATTCAATTTCTTGGTCTATAACATGTGGTCATTTGTTGTATTAGGCTGAATCATACAACATCACTATTTCCCCATTTTTTTATTTACCCTATGAGTCCTTGTCAGGCTAAGGCAGTTGGCACATAAGTGCTTAGTGGCAACTGACACATGATAAACAGATGATAAATACATGATTATCATCACCATCATCAAAATCATCATTGTTTCAAGCTCCAGTTAGGTTTTCAGTATTTTCATTACTCAGTTGTCCTAACTGACCTGATTTCCCACATGGTGAAATTTCCAAAATTTAGAACAATACATTGTTTCCAAAATGCTCTTATGTCTTCTCTCAACTGGTAAGAATTCCAGGGCATTTTATGTAGAGCATTGAAACTGACGATCCACATAACATTAGCTATATGAACTTACTTATCTTGTATAGGCCTAACATATTCATTACCCATGAAAAATTGTATGTATTTCTCATGATAATATAGGATGGTATACAAATGAATTAGATTTCAGAAAACTATGAGATATAATGTGGGAGCTGATATACTTGCTACTTCCTGATTTTGTTAATAAAGTTTCATTTGCACACACCACTTAGTCTTTTTTATTGTTGGTTTTTTGTTTTGTTTTGTTTTGTTTTGTTTTTGGGTGTTTTGCTTTGTTGTCTTTTTGAGACAGGGTCTTGTTATGCAGTTCAGGCTGGCCTTGAGCTCATTTTTGTGGCCCAGGCTGGTCTTGAACTCTCATTGATCCTCCTGCCTCAGCTTCCCGAGTGCTGGGATTACAGGTGTGTGCCACCACTCTGGCTTTTTTTGTATACCCTACCATGGGCTCCTTTAGCCTTCAGCAATGCACATGACAATGGATTAACAATTGCAACAGAGATCAACTTGCTCATAAAAGCAGAAATAGTACGTGATTCTTTAGAGAATAACTTTGAGGATTCCCATCTCTAGCAAAGTGCCTTAAATGATCACTGTTTAAAACTAACAATGAGGCCAGGAGTGGTGGCACACGCCTGTAATCCTAATACTTGGGAGGCTGAGGCAGGAGGATCAGTGCAAGTTCGAGACTACCCTGGGCTACAAAAGTGACCTGAAGGCCAGCCTGAACTGCGTAGTGAGACCCTGTCTCAAAAAGACAAAACTAAAATAAAATAAGACTAACACTGAAATATATATATTATTTGCTAGAGATAAAAGATAACATTAGCTTATACCTAGTAATGGCTAAGGCAAACATAACTTTGTAGAAGCTCCAAGTATCTAATGAAAGAGTCAGTTGTGACTCTTCATGGAAAAGATTATTTACTTACATTTTAATTAACATATATCTCTTTCATTCCATGAAACATGACAATAATGGCTACACCAATATTTCTGCTAGGAAATTTTAAAATATTTCATAAATATCATCATGGTTAAATCAAACACCTTTTCATTTACTGCTTAGCAGTCATAACTTTCAGAGATAGCCAGAAGATGTGCTGAAAGATTCTGAACACTGATATAAATTTATCCAGAAAGTTCTTGAGCATCATGACTATTATGAGAGACACAAACAAGGCATAGGAATAGGGGAAGGCAAGTTGCTTAATTCCAGTGTCTAGGCTATTGTTGACATTGTTGTAAGTGTTCAATAAATAATGCAGTGAGGATAATAAGTTTTAAAAGGAGGGGAAACGAGGAAGTCATAGGAAATACTCAGGTAATGCCAGAATATACAGGCAGGGAACTGTAGACTGTCCTAGAGTCCCTCACTTATCTGAGAAAAAAAAAAAAAAACAACAACAACAACAAAAAAAAACCAACTGGTCCTAATTTCATTCAAATAACTGAAAAAGCCACTTATAGACAAGGGAAACAAAGAAATGTCAATAGCACGTACTCTACAAAAGAATGGGGAGGCTTCACTCAGGCCCAGGGCTTTGAGGCCCTGTGATTAAAGAATAAATAACAAAGAGAAGGTGGAAAAGACTCAGTAGAGTAATAACTACTATGCGATCCTCACTGGAGCATAACCATGGTAACAACAATTTCTGCTTGGCTCTTGTCATACTAATAACTGATGGACAAAATGAAACTCATTTCCTGTCTTGTCCTGGTTGCCAGGAATCTCAAGGGTCATTCATTGGCCCAAGTTTTAATGATTTGAAAACCCTCTGAGAGCAACATTTCCTCTCTGATGGCATTGGACAATTCCTTCATTTATCTCTTGTCTCTATTTCAAGTGATTCTCTTCTTGCTTTCTTATGATATTGTGTGTAGTTCTCAAAATCTCTCAGCAGATTAGGCTCTAGCTACTAATCAAATACCTATGTATCATAACCATATGCACAACACAGACATGTGTCTGGTTATTTCATTTACAGCTATTTCCAACCATCTGCACAGCTCAGGTAATCACCTACTTTACACAGAATTCAAAGTGGAGAACCAGAAATAATGGGCAATTTGCTTATCAGCCATACTGCTAGTAAGCAGCAGAGCTGGAATTTAAACCTAAGTTCAGTTGGTCCCCAAACCTGAACTGCTTCAACTATACTAGGGTGTGTGGAGTTGGTACCCAGGAGTCAGCATACTATGGTCCCTGACAAATCTGGCTCATTGTCTGCTTTATAAATCAAGTTTTATTGGAACAAAGCCACAATTATTCATGTTTACACTGACTGTAGCTGCTTCCACACCACAGTGTTGGAGGTGAGTAGATGCAACAGAGATCTCATCACCTCAAAAGTCAAAAACATTCTCTCTCTGGATCTTTACAGAAAAATTTGCTGACCTCTGCACTGTAAGTATTATACTGCTTCAAGTCAGTGTTTCTGTGGCTAACAGTATATAGCCTACTTAGAAATGTTTTAAAAGAATAACATAAAAAGATTTTATGCCCAAAGAATAAATTAGCAAATGGTAAAAAAGAAAAAGAAAAACTTATGAGGGAAGCAATCCTCCCAGATGTTTTGGGCAAAATAACATAGTACATGATTTTTTAATGCCTTCAAATGGAAAATGTACAGGAAGGGGTAAAACTTCACTTGTATAATTCTTAAAACTTTCCTTACGAAAATCATAATGAAGATTGAGATTTAGAGCACTCATTAGAGATAAAATCTGCCTGTTTGCTTTTCTTTCTTTTACTTTTCCTACTGCACAGCAAAGCAAAGCAACACGATCCCCTGTTAGGCAAACCAAAAGCTATTTCTCATGTTGAGCAAAGAGAGATGAAGATACGCTGCCGAAAACATCACTCTTCAAACTGAGCGAGGCAGAAAAAGAAAGATTAATCTGTAATTTACACATTGGTCTTCAGGGCAATTTATCCCTCAAAATTTGAAATTTATTTATAATTTATAGCCCACTCACTTCCACAGAAGGACTGGAGACAGCAAACGCTGCAGTATGAATCCAAGAATATTATATATGGGATTAGCAGTTTCAAGTTCTGAAAGTAATTTAGTAGAAAGTGAAAATAAATAACTTGGTTAACAATATTTCTTCTCAAATGTTTAAAAAGGAGAGAAAAATCTTTATTTCCACATCTTTTAAAAACATTGCTCTAAATGATCATCTAAGTGAAAAGAAATCTAATGTCTTTCAATTATACTAGAAACAGAAGTTGAGAAAAAAAATATAAACCCATGAAATAAAGCCCTGGAAATCTTTAGAACTGCATAGTTACTTTAAAATAAATTTCCTGCCAGGCATGGTGGCGCGCGCCTGTAATCCCAGCACTTGAGAGGCTGAGGCAGGAGGATCGCTGAGAGTTTGATACCAGCCTGGGCTACAAAAGTGAGCTCCAGGCCAGCCTGAACTGCATAGCAAGACCCTGTCTCAAGAGACAAAATAAATAGATAGATAGATAGATAGATAGATAGATAGATAGATAAAATTTCCTTTCAATTTAAATTAATTTGTAGGATGAAAACAAAACCTTTGATCAGTATCATAAGAGCTATTAACAGGAATGCATCATCTATATTATGTGCTGTCTCTTAACTTTCATATTCTAGAATTCGAATCCATTTTCCAGTTTGTTGAAGTTTTCTAAAACTCAAATCATAGAACTTTCGGGTGGAAGAAATTGTACTTATGGAGCACCTAGCTCATGGAGCTGGTCAATGATACTAGGCTTTATTGAAAATATGTAAACCACAGTAAACTAAACAGCTATAGCCAGGACAAATCAAGCATTAGCACTGTAACAGCATATTGTCATTTAAGAGCCTATTGCAAAATTATCCAAAGAACTGTCCTGAAAGGAGAAAGAACCCCAGCCCCTCCTGTTTGTCAGATGCCTCTCCCCACCAGGCAGTGTGGAGTCCAGCATCTGTCCAGAATCACAGTTTATAGAAAAATATTCTCAAAACCCAGTTTGGTTGGTACTTAACATGGACTTGTGACTAGAGCTTTCTAGTAGTGGCCAAGTCACCTGACCTAGGACACTGTGGCTGAGCACAACCACCACCAGTGCTGGGGGAGCTCGCTAGAGGCAGGCCAGGGGCTCCAGGCTGACCACCCAGAAGAAAGGACGGAGGTGTGAATGGGTGGAACACACAGAGCATTAGGAAATGGGCTTGGGGAACAGAGCTAGGTCGGCAAAATGGAAACGCTCCATGGCTCCAGAGTGGATCCTTTCAGAAACTAAACATGAAGGTAATTTCATTGCTAGTGTTTACTCCCTTTTCACAAAAACCTAGGAGAAGAACAACCACAGAGAGCTCTGAGGGCCAGCCAAATAGCTCTGCACATTAGGCACAGGAGCAGGGGTTTGATCCCCAGGCCTGCCATGACAGCCCCACCCCGAGGACACACTGAGATAACAATTGAGACTGGGTGTGGTGGCACACACCTATAATCTCAGCTCTTGGGAAGCTGTAAATAGGCGAATCAATATGAGTCAGATCTAGTAGTGAGACCCTGAATACCCTATAGACCCTTCCCCAAAATACAAAAAAAAAAAAGAAGGGAAGAAATCTCTACAAGGACCACTTGATCCCTCAAACTGGCATGCTGCATTTGTGTTTTTTTTTTTTACAAAACTATAGCCACAGCCTGTAGATTACAATGCAGGGAACATCTGGGTATGATGGTCCCAGAACTGTGGAAGGCCAAAGCAGGAGGATCTCAAATTTAAGCCCAGCCTGGCCAACTTAATAGCTTAGCAGGACCTTGTCTAAAATTAAAAGATATGACAAAGGAGCCACAAATGTAGCTTAGTGTGGAGGACCTGAATTGCATTCCAGAACTGCCAAATTATAATGCACTGATGGGATTGGAGTCCTGCTTTAAACAAAGACAGAAAAAAAAAGAAGGAGGTAAAGAAGAAGGGATGAAAAACAAGGAGAGAATACAATGTGTACCTGGGTTTCTTTAGTGTTATTTGTTGTTGTTGCTGCCCCGCCCCCCCTTCGGAACCAGAGTTCAAACTCACAACCTTGCATTTGCCAGACAGGCACTTGTGCCACCGAGTTATCTCCCCAGCCTCTGTTGTTGCTGTTTCTTGGTATAGATTCTCACTATGTAGTTCTGCAGGCTCTTCTTAGGCTCACTATATAACACATGCTAGCCTTCAACTCTCAGCAACCCTCATGTCTCAGTCTCCCAGCCTGACTTGCAGATTATTTTAGATACAAACAGTTATTGGTTTAAACCATGAAATCTGTTCAGCAAAAATCCACCGATAAAGAAATCCATACCAAAAAGAAAAAAATACCATGAGCAAAGAATGAGAGTAATAAAAGAGTTGTGCTGGATTCAAACAGATTTGGGATCCTATTCAGGATCTGCCACATCTTGGTAAATGTGGTAAGATGACTTGGCCTGTCTGCCCTCTATCTTTTCAATTAGTACAAAAGGGGTAATAACAGCTGAGGTCTGGCGTAAATCTTAGACACCAAAGAGAACACATTTTAGGTGTTGAGCACATTGCCTTGTATTGGGAAAAAAAAAAAAAAAAAACAGAAGCTGGCTAGCTGTTGTGGCTTCTATAATCACGATCAGCAGTGCTCATGCTAAAGCAGTCTCCTCCTCTGCACCCTAGCACCCAAGAAAGAAGAGGAGATGGCCCCAGAGAGGCTGATTGCACATCTTCTGCTAACAGGCACACAGAGGGCGGTTCTGCAGAGCTATAGGCTGCGTGCACAGCTTGTGTTTGGCACCAGTTTCAATCTTTTTTGGCCCGAGTCCATGCAATGCACTGCCTATCCCAGGGTCCAGTGGTCTACCTGGACCAGGGCAGGAACCAAGGAAAGCACACAGGCAGGCAGCGTCTGCGCATGCCCTGCTTCCTGCATGGGCAGGTTCGGAAACAGTGCGCCAGAGGAGGGCATCTACATAGAGTTCATAGTGAAACGTTCTTCTCTTTAGTTCGAAAGTGCAAAGAGAACTCAGCTCCAAACTGGCGGCCCTCTTTTCATTTGTCGTTATGTTTTACACACAAGGAAATCTTAACGTCTGAAGATGGGAGGTGATGATGAGCACAGAACTAAGCGTGTTTTTTGGCAGCACCGTTACTGACACTTAGATTCACTCCTGACAGTTCTCTAAGTCTAGAGACCTATGCGTACTAAACCAGCACCTACCTGTTCTCGAGCGATTTCACTTTGGCAGTATTTCAAAAGTAAAAGTGTACACTTTTGTCTGCATAATTTTCACTACCACAATACTTCTCAAAGTACAATCCTGTGCTCCTGAGACAGGAACAGAACACTCTGTGGAGTTCTGAATGGGAACCTGCCTTTGTTTCTTTCTTTTCTTTCTTTCTTTCTTTCTTTCTTTCTTTCTTTCTTTCTTTCTTTCTTTCTTTCTTTCTTTCTTTCTTTCTTATTTATTATGACGAGAAGAGACTTATTGGGGACCAAAAAAGCTCCTATCGAGAGACAGGAGGGGGGTTCCGAGTGGGTGGTCCTCTCACCCTTATTTCTGAAGGTACAAGTGTTATGAACTCAAAGTAAGATGCTAAAATCAAGGATTATGGCAACATGGGCCCTAGCTCCCTGCACATTTGGGTTTGGTGATTACAAAAGGCACTTCCCTTGATGATTTCCAAACTACATAATCATTAAAAGCTAATGGTCTCCCGTTAGGGCATGGAAGGCAGTCCTATTACCTAACAGTTGCTGCTCCTATGGCAAAGCTGCTCACTTCCAAGACTCCCTACACAGGGACTGGAGGAAGCCCATTGTAGGAACTGCATGCAAGACCCACCCCGGTGCTGCATACCGCCAGGGAGAGGGCAGGAGTCTGACCTGGGCTGATGTCCTGCAGTTGCCACTGGCTTCCCAGTCACCCTGTGAAAGTCACTGGCTTTCTATGAGTCAAAGTGTCTGTCCTGTGAAGGACAAAAGGATGTGGTGGCTAAAAGGGAGGCTAGGGGCCCCAGCCACATGGGCCCTCAGCTCTCTACTCTCCATGTGGCTGTGGGTTAGTCCCTTACCCTTTCCTTCCAGCCTCATGGCTTGCTTCTTTGTGATGGCGATAACCACAGGAAGGATTTACTTTGAGGATTAAAGCAGAAAAGGAGTGCAAGTAGAGCATGCATGCAAATAGTTCTTAGTGTGTCCTACAGTAAGCCCCAAATCAAGGGGCTGCCACTTCTGCTATGATGACTGCTAGCATGGTTCTCCCTGAAGCCACTGCAGAAACAGTGGACTAAGGACTCAGCCATCAGCAAGACAATACTGCTTGTTGACAACAGCAGTTAAGGTTCCTTTGAGGTTAACTTGGCTTCCAGGGGCCACCACCCTCTCCATAGAGCCTAGGAGAAGCAGAGCTTTGGCAACCTTGCCAAATGTGTGTGAAGTAAAGGAGCAAGTAGAGAAATGAACAAAGAAGGAGTCAACAAACAACTGCCCTGGACCTTGCTTCTCTTCCTCAAAGAGCTCTGGTCAGTGTGAGTACTGCAAAGGGCACAGAGTGGGCTCATCTGATCTGCAGGCTGCCCGGAATGCACAGCAGTGCCTCGGCATGGACAGGCCTACAGTCAGGATAGAAGCAGTCTCTAAAGATTCCCACTCTGTGGGACTCCCCAGAGTTCAGGATCAGGAGCCCCAGTTACTCGCAGTGAGCTGCACAGAACAATCACTGTGACAGCCAGAAACAGCACAGCAAGATATCCAGGGAGGTGCAGGATCGGCATGGAAGGCACCAGGATCAGCTCTGTGCATCTTTTGATGTCTTGCTCTAAGATCTACCTGTCTTCCATCCTTCATCTCCTTGGAGAACAGTAATTTCGGTATCCCCAAGACGCAGCCTAACCAAGGACACTGTCACACAGCAGAGCTCCTGGAACCTACATGGATAATTACCTTAGCTTTGACACCAGCTGCACTATGATGAACTGATTCCTCCTGTTTTAAATACTTCGCTGGAAATAAATTAAGTTTATTTAATAATGAAACTAAATGACTATGTTAAATGAAAAACCAGTATTGCTTGCCTCTGTTTGAGGCAAAGTAAAAATTAACACTTGGGAGCAAAGCATTATAATTATAGTATGTCTAGGCATGGTCTCTTGCTTTAGCATGAGGTCTTCCTCCCTCTTCCTCTTTTCTTCCCTTTTCTACTTTCTCTCTTTCTCCCTGTCCTGCTCCTCTCTCCTCTCTCTCCTTTCTCTACAGAAAAAAAAGAAGTCAGCCTGTGGGCCTTGAAATATGTAAGCACCTAACCAAACTTTTCGCTTTCAGACATTCTGAAAGACTGAAAAAGGAGGAAAAGGGGGGAAGCCTCTCACTCCACATGTGGATGTGGAAGCACATCTGTGCACCCCCTCCCACCACTGCAGACTTTAAAACATGGAACGCTCTCCTACTCTGGTTCCCATGTCCCTACAGTACTAGGTCACAGAGGGATTATGCTCCTCAAGCCATTAAAATATATTTGTCCTCATATCTGAGAGGCACTGACCAAAAAGGGCTATCATAAGGCTACATCTTACAATGGCCTAGCTTTTATTACCCACTTTCACTAGTTTAATAGTGTCTTCTTTTTTTAAAATCTGGAAAGGTGTTATTAGATTGATGACATCTCTCATAATGAGGGTGACTTGGAGTCAAGAAAATACACGACACCTTAATAGGGCCAACATAAATGCGCCTCCTGTGTGAACACCAAGACAGCACCCCAGCCTCGCATCTTCCCAGTTATGCTCATCTGATAAAGACATTACAATAGCAAGGAATGATGATCTATAACCCTCCACTGGAACACTCACACATTCTTGGCCTTGAATGCTTCAGCAAAATGCTGCACGCTCCGGAGCAGAGCGAGGTCCAGGGTCATTGCTTCTACCTTGGCTTTGTGCTGGAATGAGAGAAAATAAAAAGAAATGATAAATAACAGCAAGTTTAGTTCATGGTATCAAGTTACACTAAATGTGTTATGGAACATGTCGGAATTCCCCTGTTTAATATTAGACGCCCAGAGAGAATATAAATCACTGGAATGAATGGAAGAGCAGGGCTTTTACTGCCAAGTTCAGGAGCATGTAAGGCTGGGATTCTGCTACATCTGCAGGGTGGGGGCTGCGCTATGATTCTTGCAGCACGCTGAAGAGGTTCCAAAGGGTCTTTAGGCACACGTTATCGCCCCTCCATTTGAGTTCCTAAAAGCTGCAAGGACAGAGGGCCATCAGGGACATGCCTAGAACAGCCCCAGACACAGAGGACACATTTTAGTCTTGTGCTCCCATCAAGCTTGTGAAATCCTTCCACAAAACTTGTATCGCAATTGAAAAGCAATGAATCATTTACAGAAATGGGAAAGCAGGCAAGACTCATCTATACCAATGGGTCCTGACTGGCCAAGGTCCTCAAGAACCCTGGCTGAGCAACACTAACAACTCTGTG